>JAESUZ010000551.1:0-12728 GCA_017311185.1 Proteles cristata cristata | reverse complement strand
TCAGCATAAAATCAAAAAATTAGTAACCAGCTCAAATACATTCTTCCTCTTATGAGCCAGACAAAAGGACTCCTAGTCTATCTATATACAACTTAACCTATGACTTAATCTTAGCAGTATTAACTTAAACAAATGTGTATGTTATCCTGTTTTTCACTAAGAATACCCTTTTATTTATTTAGTCATAAGATTTACTCAACCTCACTATAATTGGGGCAGTTCTGCAAGAATACTTCTGTAAAACATGTTTTGTACACTTTCCAAAGCATCTTATCAGAGAGAATTATCCATTGTAAAAATTCCATTTTCTGATGTTATCACTTGACCTGTAAATAAAGACACCGAAACTGACAGGACAGAGATGCCTGCCCAGTGATCAGAAAGAATCTTGGGGCTCTCTCACTCTCTCCTGCTGACACTGTCCATCCTTCAGAGACCCCTGGACCTGATGGAGCAGGACTCTGGCACTTCATATTAGGTAAAATAACCATATTTTCTAGTTTTGATAGACTGGTGTCTCACAGGAGATAAACCTTATCAGCTCTGCTTGAATTTCTGATGGTCTCTCAAAATGTTTGTGATTGTTCAAGACCCCATATTTGTTTTTAGTGGCTCCAGTAACTGTGGGTGCACCAGACCCATCAGTGTTCCAAAGGGGAAAACCATTCAGCACCTACATGCCAGCTTATTAGAAGCTGGACCCTCAGCCAGCAGCTGGGAAAGTATGTAGTTAAGCACCTTCCAGGGAAGTAAGTGTTTTGTTTTTATATTTTTTATTTTTTGAGACCATACATGCATAAGCAATTGGGCACTTAGCTGAATGAGCCACCCCCACGAGATAGGTGTTTTTGCCTACCGTGTGATTTTGGTTCATGTCTTTGGGTGGCAATTATTAAAGTTAGGGCACTAGATGTGTGTAATAGCTCAGTCCAGGGAGATATTGACAATTGACTTTATTGTTACATCAAGCAAGAGAGAGAAGCCCGGGGAAGGGCCAACCACCTCCCCTGAACTCCAAGAGGGTGGAGGAGAAATCATAGCCAATCCCCCAAAAATGTATTCATTAGAAGCCAGGCTCTCAAGAAGCAGTTTGTAAAATACACACTCAATCCCCTTTCAATTCTGCCTGCTCCCTCTGTACCAAGTCCTGGGGATGTAGCCAAAGTTAATGCTCACATACTCTTAGGTAACCTACTGCTTTGCTTGCTAAAGTCCTGTAGGTCCCCTGGATGAAAGCCCATCTGACTTTCAGAGCTAGGTTGGAGTGTTTTTTGTCTTTTGTTTTGTGAGGGGGAGGGACAGTCTTAAAATGTGAGGTGCCAGAAGTAGAGTCCATACCCTTCGCTCCTCAGGGAGAAGCTGGAATGTGGGCATTCTATCAGGACTGGATGGCTCTGTGCCAGGGCTGGGGCTTATAGCATGAGTATTTCTCAGTTTTTCCTATCCTTTTAGATGTAGGGGTTTTCTCACTTACCTGATGTTAAGGCATCACTCAGCTAGTTTCTGCATTTCCCTGGATGAATTGCTGTGCTTGTACGTGTACATTTGGTTAGCTCAAGAACCTCACGTACAGCCATCTTGGTCTTTTCCCTTAGCCTCCTTCTAAGGTGTGGACCTCCTTGTGCTTTGGATTTTCATTCCCACGGATGATCACTGACATTGAGTATAACTGATATACCTGTCAACCATTTGCCTGTCTTTTTTTTAATGTCTACTTAAATTGTTAGCCCCTTTTCTAAGCAGATGATTAGTTATTTTGCTATTGATTTGCAAGAGTTCCTTTTATATTTGGGAAAGTATTCCCTTTTGTAATGTATGATTTGCAGATATGAGCTCCATAATACCCATAAGCTGCATTTTCATCATACAAGAATGGACGGGAATGGGGTGCCTGGGTGGCTCAGTCAGTTAAGCATCCCACTTCAGTTCAGGTCGTGATCTGGTGGTTCCTGGGTTCCAGCCTGCATCAGGTTCTGTGCTAACAGCTCAGAGTATGGAGTCTGCTTTGGATTCTGTATCTTCCTCTCTGCCCCTCCCCTGTTCCTGCTCTGTCTCTATCTCTCAAAAATAAATAAATGTTAAAAAGTGAAAAATAATTAAAAAAAAAGAATGGATGAATAGGCAAGTACATGAAAGTGTTAGCATACACAATTCTATACTTCTCTTGAACAGTCTTTAACACACTTTTTCTTTCCAATTGCTTCTCAAATTGCCAGAAAGAGAGACCTATGATTATTCAGTTACAAGAAGTAAGGGACACCTGGGTGGCTCAATTGGTTAGGCATCTGACTTGATTTTGTCTCAGATTGTGATCTCATGGTTCGGGAGAGTGAGCCCTTCGTTGAGCTCTGCACTAACAGCACGGAGCCTGAGTGAGATTCTCTTTCCGTCTATCCTTTCCCACTGCTCACGCTCATGAATGAATGAATGAATGAATGAATGAATGAATGAATGAAGTGAAATAAAGGTGCCTGGGTTGTTCAGTCATTTAAGCATCTGACTGTTGATTTTGGCTCTGGTCATGGTCTCAGTTGGTGAGATCAAGTTCTGAATCAGACTTCATGCTAACAGCGTAGAGCCTTCCTGGGATTTTCTCTCCCCCCACCTTCTCAAAATAAACTTTTTAAAATAGTGAAACATATGAAAATAGTGAAATATGTATTTTTAATAAAATTGTTCTAATTCCATTCAATCTCAACTGATACTTTGGTCAAGAATTTATTAAGCCACTTTTCCAGTCTTGTGTATGTGCGTGTGTGTGTGTGTGTGTGTGAGTGTACGTGTGGCATGTACAAGCTTAGAAAAGGGTTTTCATAACTGTTAGAGTAATAAAGCAACAAAATAATGGACTCTTCCCTAAGGCAGATGGTAGCACATTGCCTTAGGGATTGTTTGCACATATTACACTGACTTTATATTTTAAGCATCTGACATGGTAATTAGTTTTATAAAAATGCCCTTCTTGCAATTCTTTTTCTGATCAATTTGAAATACACTGCTTGCATTTTAAATGACTCTTCAGGTATGGATTAGACATTTTTCAGTTTAAGGTTTTTGTTTGGTTCTAAACAATGTCCAGCATTACAACATACAGATGTTTCAAATCAATTAGGTCAATAAAAGAAATACAATCTCTCATCTGTAATAGGATGAGAAGAGCCATCTTTCATCACTCAGTGCTTGGCAATGAAAGACACACAGTACAGTATGTAAGCATTTGTGCCAAGATGACTGACTTTTGGCTCATTAACCTAAGAGCTGGGATATTCTCACACATTCTTAAAGTCTCAATCCACCTCCCAGCAAATATTTGATAGCAGAAAACTTGCTGTAAAGGTTTAGAGTAAGAATTCATTACCGGCATTAAATATAGTAAACCCATTTAACAATATATCATCAAGTGTTAAAAATAATGAAAACAAATGGCACTTGTCAAAATAGTTTTTTAAAGGGATATTTTCTGAACTACTTGCTTCGGATTTTTTTTTTTGTCATTTTTATAACAAAAAGTAATTCAACAGATCTGGTCAGTCAAATTAGTTCTCCACATCATTAATGTGAACTCTGAAACTTTTCCTAAGTTGAATGATGGATTCAGAAGTTCTAAAACTTTTTCAGAGACAAAAATTTTTAAAAATAATTTGATGAATGACAGGAAAACTTGAATATCCATTTCTTTCCAACTCCTCTTAACCAACTTGACCTTCATGTTCCCTGCAGTTTGACTAAACTTGAGAGATGCTTCTTCCTGACTTTAGGACTCTGACCTCTCTTTTCTTAGAGCATTTACTTTCCAAAACTTGGTATTGTAAATTCTTTCTTGGTCCTTTGAAATGTAAATCTTCTCCCAGCCTCTTGCCAGTTTTACAACTCAGGAAAGTCTTTCTCAAGGACCTGGGAGTGAACCCTTTGAAATCTAATCATCAAGAAAGATAAGCTCGTGTCTCCCAGCCTCTGTGGGAGGGTGAGAGCCTACTTTCCAGAGAGGAAGATTAGATAACAGAGATCTCACTCACTCTGACCAACCTCCCTCCCTCCAGTTCTTCCAAGCTTTTCTATTAATTCACTCCAGGATTTAAAAGTCCTCGGGCTTTTGCTTCAGAGAAATTGAGTTCAAGGTTTCTCCCATAGACTCTTAATATCTTCTTTGCCTACGTAATCTATTCCATGCAATTTTTCTTCAACACTTCAAAATTTTCCTTATTATATGTATTTCTTTTAGCTTTTCCACATTGTATTATCTTTTATCTCTTGCTTATTCTTCCTTTTTCTGAGAAAAAATATGGAATAGAGAAATTAAAAATAGGAGGACTTTTAAAGAAGTAACTGTGTTCCCCCTCAGTAATCAGGTACAATCAGTGAAATGTCCTTTCTTCTCAGGTTAACTGAAACTTTGTGGTACACATATTTCTATACCCCATAGAATACGCACAAACAATAAATACATGCACCTGGGGGTATAAAAGATGATTTTAGGTGGTATTTGGATCATTCTTTTTTTTTTTTTTTTTTTTTTAATGTTTTATTTATTTCTAGGAGAGAGAGAGAGAGACAGCGTGAGTGGGGGAGGGTCAGAGAGAGAGGGAGTCACAGACTGAAACAGGCTCCAGGCTCTGAGCTGGCAGTCAGCACAGAGCCCGACGCGGGGCTCGAACCCACGAACCGTGAGATCATGACCTAAGCGAAAGTCGGACGCTTAACCGACTAAGCCACCCAGGCGCCCCGGTATTTGGATCATTCTTAAACAGTATTTATTTTAATGCTATTTATATGTAATATTACATTAGGTTTTTTACGTTATCTTCATTATTCTATGATCCAGCATTTCCACTCTTGAATATTTAAAGAAAACAAAAAATTAACTTCAAAGAATATAGTCACCTGCATGTTCATTGTGATGTTTATGATAGAAGATGTAAATACAACTCAAGTGTTCCATGACAAATAAATGAAGAAACATGGTGTATACATACACACAAACACACCTGCACACACAATAAAATATTACTCAGTCTTAAAAAAGAAATGAAATCTTGCCATTTGAGACAATATGAATGGAACTTAAGGGCATTATGCTAAGTGAAATAAATCATACAATTCCATCCAAAATGTATACTTGAGGGGCTCCTGGGTGGCTCAGTTGGTTGACCATCCAACTTAAAATTTCGCCTCAGGTCATGGTCTGATGGTTCATGAGACTGAGCCCCACATTGGGCTCTACACTGACAGTGGGGAGAATGCATGTGATTCTCTCTCCCTCTCTCCCTGTCCGTCCCCTGCTTGTGCATGCACATGCTCCCTCCCAAAAATAGATAAAGTTCTAAAACTATGTATATACTTGAATACCAAGCAAGGTGAAGATGTGGCAAGAACAACAGGGTGTCTGGGAAACACCACCCCATCGATAACAAAGGGCTCTGTGACAGGATGCCCATGCCACTGATTTATAAATTCCACTAAAGAATAAGTAACAATCATTAGGAACATTCTTGCAATTGTTTCTGATACTGAAACTTGTTTACTCTCAGATAAATTTACCTGAGATTTAAATGTTACTGAATTAATATTTACACCATACATTCATTAAGACCAACTAGAGGCACCTGGGTGGCTCAGCTGGTTAAGCATCCAACTTTGGCTCAGGCTTCGGCTCAGGTCATGATCTCACTGCTCATGAGTTCGAGCCCTGCGTTGGTCTCTGTGCTGAGAGCTCAGAGCCTGGAGCCTGCTTCGGATCCTGTGTGTCTCCCTGTCTCTGCCCTTCCCCTGCTCCTGTTATCTCTCTCTCTCTCTCTCTCTCTCTCTCTCAAAAATAAATATTAAGAAAGAAAAAAAAAAAAGGCCAGCTAGAGGTAAAAGGTTCTTTTGGTTCCAGAAAGACAAAAATATAGTTACCCTTACCTAAGGTATTGTAATAAAAGGCATTGAAAAACATAGATAACCAGCAATTAAAATGACATGTGATAATTGCTACTAGAGGTACTAATGGAATTCCTTCCGAAGGTAATATACTATGAAAGACAAAGTTGGGAGATACTTAATAGATGCAGAAAGTTTAAATACATGTCATGAAGTTTATCAAGAAGAAAGGAAGACAGACATTCCAGGCAGAGGACCCAGTTTTCAGTTTTGCCAAGGCAATAACAGAGATGCAATCAAACAAAAAACAAAAAAACCCTACTACAATAACAAAAATATAGTATGTTTGAGGACAACGAAAAGTGAGGAGTTATTTTCTGATGTGCAGAATGAGATTGCTTACACAGAATGATCTTCAGTTCTGAAAAGTAACATACTTCAAAGAAATTATTTTGGGATTCCTCCATATTGGTATGTGTCAACCGTTCATTCCTTTTTTACTGTCAGATACTATTCCATGGTACGCATGCCCTGTAGCATTTCCATCCATTTATTTTTCACACATGGAAAATACTGTTGTAATGATTTCTGTATAGACATAGGCTTACATTTCTGTTGGTAAATATATAGACGTAGAATGACTGGGTCATAAAGTAAGTAGATCTTTAACCATTTAATAAATTGACAAACAGGGGTGCCTGGGTGGCCAGTGGGTTAAGCTTCCAACTTTGGCTCAGGTCACGATCTCACAGTCTATGGGTTCAAGCTCTGCATCGGGCTCTGTGCAGATAGCTCAGAGCCAGGAGTCTGCTTCAGATCCTATGTCTCCCCCTCTCTCTGCTCCTTCCCTGTTCATGGTCTGTCTCTCTCTGCCTTCAAGATAAATAAACGTTAAAAATTTTTAAAAATAAAAAAATAAATTGACAATTTCCCAAAGTGATCAATTGTACCTTCCAACCAGAGCTGTAGGAGAATCATTTATCCATTTCCACACCACCAATCTTTTCACTTTTAGCCATTCTAATAGGTGTGTGACAATTATTTGTCTCGTTATTGAGATTTGAGAGTTCTTTACCTATTCTGGATAAATATCAGATTTCCTATTGGTATGGGACTTGTCATTCTCTAAGCAATGCCTTTCAAGGAGCAAAAACTTATAATATTGATAAACGTACATTTATATTTTTTTCTTTAAAACCTTAACCCTCCGCCTCTGTTTAATAACCTCTAACTATACATATGTGGGACATTCAAAATTGCCCTTCATCTTACTGATGTCTGCTCTATTTGTATTCACTCTTTTTTCTCCGTATGTTTCGTTTTGGATAGTTACAACTGCCGGATTTTTGGATTTTCCCATCTGTTCTGCTGCAAAGTTAGCCTTCTGGTAATTCCATCCAGTGAGTGTTTCAACATACTGTCAATTTCATCTTTGGAATCACCATTCAGGTTTGTCTTATAGCTTCCATCTTTCTCCTTCTGAGAATATGGAATGTAGATATGCTACGTGTTTCCAAGTACTTGTCTTCTAATTCTAACATCTGTGCCAGCTCTGGATGCGCTTCAGCATTGAATTTTTCTCCTCATTCTGGATGGTATTTTTCTGTGTCTTTGCATGCTTTGCAATTTTATATTAGATGACAAGTATTACACACTTTACCTTGTTAGGTATTGGTTACTCTTTTATTCCTACAAATACTAATAAACTTTGTTCTGGAATGTAATTAAATTATAACAAGTTTGAATCCTTAGGATCTTGTTTTAAACATTATTAGGCAGACTGAGTAGTTTCCACTGCAGAGCTAACTACCTGCCCCCACTACTGAAACAAGGCCCTTCTGCATCTTCTGTGACACCTCATGAGTTAGGAGGTCGAGGGTGAGTCTTGGGAAGAGGACTGTGTCCAGTCCCGTGGAAGCATGAGCGCTGCTCCCTCTGATCTCTGGGGGTAGTTCTCTCCCTGGCTCTGGGTGGATTTCTAACATGTACACGCTGGTCAGACCTCTGGTGCACATGGGAGGGGGCACTCTGCCATCTTCTGGGGAGCAGTTATTGCCTCTCTGATACTCTAGGCTGTGTCCTTGGACTCTTAGCTTTATGTCCAAACTACATGAGTCGGTCATTTTCTGCCTGGTTTCTTTACCCCTGATTGGGCAAACTCCTCCATTACAAAAGGCAAAATGAGGGGTGCCCGTGTGGCTCAGTCAGTTGGCTGTCCGACTTCAACTCAGGTCGTGGTCTCACAACGCACAAGTTGGAGCCTTGCTAAGGGCTCTGTTCTGACAGCTCAGAGGCTGACCCTAGAGCCTGCTTCAGATTCTGGATCTCCTTCTCCCTCTGGCCCTCCCCTGGCTTGTGTGCATGCTCTCTCAAAATAAACAAGCAAATAAATAAAATGAATATTTTAAAAATAAAAATAAAATAAAACAAAAGCCAAAATGAGAAGAAACATGATACAAGGCAATAAATTTAGTAACCATGAGGGGGGTGGGGAATGAAGAAACACCACAAAATGAATTGAAGAGGGCAGTTTAATTGTAAGATCTTCCTTTCCTGAGTCTTGCAAGCCATGGTCTGGGCAAGGCTTGAGAAGACATTTTCCTCTAAGCACAGGGAATATTTTGAAACCTACAAATTGCTTAATTCTGCATGCTTTGCTTTTTGCCTGCCATCTTTATACCTTCTCCCTTTAGTTCATTAATTTTTCTGCCTCATTTTATTTCTGTTTATTCAGTTCTTGCTTGCCGTTCCTCCGTATTATTCTGTTGCACTCATCTCCCTACTACCGCCCATCACTCCATGTAAATATCTGAATCAGCTTATCTAGATTACAATTAGTGACAATTATAATCTAACTATCATTTAGAATAAACATATGTAAATGTTAAATGGCATATAGAATTCATGCTACAGCAATTAACCTTAGTAATAACAGTCTTGTTAATTATGCAAAGCAGGCACTTTTCTATAAAAACCTTCACATTCAAAAAATTTTAACAAAGCATATGTCAAAAACAAAGATCATCTCATAAGTTTTCCATTGGTGTTTTTCTCTCAAAGAGAAAAAAATGTGAACTCTTACATATCTATTATCAGGGCTACTTTTATTTTAGTCTTCCTTGTAACTATATTTTTGTCTTATCACAAAATTATTAAATGTAGATTTTTCTGACAACCTGCAATTTTATAAAATTTGACAAAACCATATCATACAGATAACTATTTTTTTTCAAAAGCTATAAAAATAATAATTTTAAATGGTCATTGGTAGAAATAATTTAACAAAATACCACTGGCAAATTTAAATGACTGCCTTCATTGACTTTTAATCACTTAATTTCCTACTTATGTTTGGCTCTTGTTGAAAAGAAAGAGTATTAGCATGTCCAGCATGAGGAAGATGCATCGATGACAATTTATAAGTAGAGAATCACGGAACTCAACAGGCATAGGAATGTCTCATTTAGCACTCTAGATTGTTGTTTCTTTCCTTCCAGTGTTAGAAGAGAGAGATCATATAACAAACCCTATTCAATGAAATAGAAGTCCTTGCTCTGTGATACTTCTTTGAGTATCAGCTACAACACATTTAATTCTGTTGCCAGCTCCGTCTTGAAGCACTAGGATTCTTGCCCAACTCCCTGATTCTTCTGCATTGAGACTTTATATTCTCAGTGGATTTTTAATGAATTTATGACTCACAAATCATGGCAGACCAGCTTAAAGGAAAGTAATAATTAGTAATGAGGTTTTTTCGTTGTGAAATAAGTCAATTATATAAACTTCAGAATAACTGTTTTAATTTTTCTTGAATACATTGGAAATGTTCAACATATACTGATATTTATATAGGATTGGTGGAATAAACTTAATATTTGTAACTACATGAAGCGTTATGCTTATGCTTTACATATATCTCCATTAAAATGTTTAATGCATTTTTCAAGGTATAGTAGCCAAATGGAAAATATAATGGAAAACACAATGGAAATTAATGGGTAAAAACTTCAGTTTTTATGAGAGAGTTACATATGTTAGCATTCCCTTAAGCTACTTCTACTAAGTCAGCCAGCTCTTTATATAGCAGATGGAGCCTATATACACTCACATCAATGGAACTCTGTCACAGAATTTGTGACAAAGATAAATTACTCATCAACAAAGTCTTTGTCATTAGACATTTGTGCCTTTAATTTTGGGGATGAAAACATATTACATTCAGATTATTGTGCATTAAAATGAATAAATCTTATTAACTTTTTAATCTTTTACTTTCGTGGGCACTAACGGGTCTGTACAAGTGTGGAAAATGTCAAGCTACACCATCTGCTATGTGATCATATTTGCTGAGTGTGAAAGGTGGGTTTATTTCAACCTTATCTCTTCTTTTTGTTCTTGAACCAAAGAGGTCTCTTGCTCTAAAATTACATTTTCCCTAAAATTAAATTCTCTAAGTATGTGGAATTATCTTTAAAAATTTTAATGGCGATCAATCTACAAATTGAACAAAGAAAAATCTTGATAGTTTTAAAATGTGACTTTTCCTAGTAATTGTTATTAATCTGAACTACTATTAATAGTATTAATTAATATCACTATCAATAGTATTTTTAATAGTTCACAAAACAATAATAGATACCTGGGTGGATCACTCCGTTAAGCAATCAACTCTTGATTTTCAATCAGGTCATGATATCACTTGTGAGATGGAGCCCTGCATCAGGCTGCATGCTGAGCCTGCTGAGCCAGCTTAAGAGTCTCTCTCTCTCTCTTTCTCTCTCCCCCCTCCCCTCCTATCCCCTCCCCATTTCGACTGTCTCACCTGCTCACACTCTAAAATTTAAAATAATTAAAAAATAATTTTTCCTTTAACCTCATATTCCTTTCCATATTCACAATTAATCCTTTAGTCCAGAATGCCTGTATCATATTTAATCATATTTAACAATCTGCGCAAATCCTGTTCATCCTAGGCAGAAATGACATCTCTAATATTTATACACAAAGTATATTTTTTATGGTCATTATGCTTTCTGCTAAACCCTATGAACTATGTGAAGTTAAAAGGGTTTAATATAACCCTATTTCTGCTCATATGTCACACATTTTATCTATACTAGAGCAACTAACCTCTATATCATTAAATTATTGTAATTCATTTAGGCCATAGGGTGCTAACAATGTATAAAACAAGTGCTCCAAAGGCCAATCTCCTACCTAGGAACTGTTCAAGATCTGAAATTTTAAAAGTTACCTTTTTTTCTTTAAGTTATGACCTATTTCCTTGATATTGTGCCTCTAAACCCACAACTGTGGACATGGTCTATGACTGGGATCTAATTTGCTCTTCATTCTCACTGCTCCCTATGATTTGGAACCTGCTTCTTTTCTTTCTTTCTTCTTCCTTTTTTTTTTTCTTTTTGTATTCTCTTGCTTCTCTGGACCTAGAATCTACAATTGTTCCACATAACAACTTTTACTTTGTAGCTCAAAGCTCCTTTAAACTTCATTCCGAAAGAGCTTCAGATGATATATTTCTGGACCAAGAATGGATCTGTCTAGCCAAAGGTTGGAATTAAACAAAAACCCTTGGGCTTTGAACTTTCATAATTGTCATGAATTATACAATCCTGATGAAACGTAATTTAGGTATTACCTTTTAGAGAAGCATGCTGTGTGTGAACTTGCTCCGTATCCCTACATACCTATTCACTCAGTCAAGTTATATAGGTATGCTTACATTAGGAAAATAAATCAAGTCTTTGTATTTGCTGTTCACTGATCTTTCCAGTAACATAGTTTCTCATTAGTTTAACTTATTCATTCTAAAAAAAGAAAAACTGTTTCAGAATCAGAGTACATTCTGATAAAGATCTCAGAAGAATCAGAGAAATGTCTGATAAAGACTAAGATTTGACTATACAGAAACAGGAAAGTATAGACAACTGGAGATAAAGTACATGCAATACTTGTTGTGCTTACCTAGATAATGGAAATTTTTATTTTGATCAAATCACATTTTTATTTCTATAAAACAAACTTTGACCTCATAGCAGAGGTAGGTCACTTATAATAAAAATAAAGTGCAATGGAAATGTGCTAAGTAAATATATCAAAGAAAAGGTACCTATCATTATTTGATTCACAAGATAATTTTCTGGTGATCTCATGTAGAGAAATTAATAAATATTATCCAAGATTATGTTTTGACAGGAAAATTTTAAGATACTTTCTATGTGATCACCTGTGGCAAGATTACTATATATTCCCCACGATTATATTTTAATATATTATTCAAAACCTTCACATTGTTTTCTGCTCCCATGAATGCATTTACTTCTTTTTCATAACTTAGAATACAGGAGGATAGAATGAAAGAGGATACAGGCTTGAGTAGCTGAAGAAGAGTCAACTGGGAGAAAGGAATAATGTATCTTTTGTAGTTCATTGAAGTTTTCTATTTCTAGAACTGATTTCACATTTTAAAGTTCACTAGGAATCAAGCAGAACTGAAACAATTTACAAATTTAGAAGCCTAAATATTTGAAAATAAGATCTGTTTGTTTTGTACATGTAGGCATTCACCCAATTGTTCTAGTATATCAACAGAGTTTATATACAATGCCTGACAAATATTCTTGCTTTTATATAAAACTATTGTATTTTGCCTAAAAAATGTTAGATTATGCTTTTCATTGCATGTAAGTTAAAAGAAAGAAAGAGAATTTTTGTTATAATAAATAAGTATAATCTTTACCCAGTATTTTTTTTTTAATTTTTTTTATTTATTTATAGGAGAGAGAGAGACAGCGTGAGCAGGGGAGGGTCAGAGAGAGAGGGAGTCACAGACTGAAACAGGCTCCAGGCTC
>JAESUZ010000549.1:0-177554 GCA_017311185.1 Proteles cristata cristata | reverse complement strand
TGATTCCCAAGCCAGACAGAGATCCAGCAAAAAAGAGAACCACAGACCAATATCCTTGATGAATACGGATGCAAAAATCCTCAACAAGATACTTGCAAATCGAATACGGCAGCACGTAAAAAGAATCATCCACCAAGATCAAGTGGGATTCATTGCTGGGTCACAGGGCTGGTTCAACATTCGGAAATCAATCAATGTGATACATCACATCAATAAAAGAAAAGATAAAAACCATATGATCCTGTCAATAGAAGCAGAAAAGGCATTTGACAAAATACAGCATCCCTTCTTAATAAAGACTCCGGAGAAATTCGGGATAGAAGGAACCTACTAAAACATCATAAAAGTCATCTATGAGAAGCCTTCAGCTAACATCATCCTCAACGGGAAAAAACTGAGAGCTTTCCCCTGAGATCAGGAACACGACAGGGATGTCCGCTCTCACCACTGTTGTTTAACATAGTGCTGGAAGTCCTAGCATCAGCCATCAGACAACAAAAGGAAATCAAAGGCATCAGAATTGGCAAAGAGGAAGTCAAACTTTCACTCTTTGCAGATGACATGATACTCTACATAGAAAACCCGACAGACTCCACCAGAAGCCTACTGGAACTGATCCAAGAATTCAGCCAAGTTGCAGGGTGCAAAATCAACGTACAGAAATCGGTTGCATTTTTATACACCAACAATGAAGCAACAGAAAGAGAAATCAAGAAACTGATCCCATTCACAATGGCACAAAAAAACGTAAAATACCTAGGAATAATCCTAACCAAGGATACAAGAGATCTGTATGATGAAAACTATAGAAAACTTATGAAGGAAATTGAAGAAGAGACAAAGAAATAGAAAAACATGCCATGCTCATGGATAGGAAGAATAAATATAGTTAAAATGTCATTACTACCCAAAGCAATCTACACATTCAATGCAATCCCAATCAAAATTGCACCAGCATACTTCTCAAAACTAGAACAAACTATCCTAAAGTTTGTATGGAACCATAAAAGACCCTGAATAGCCAAAGTAGTATTGAAGAAGAAAACTAAAACGGAAGGTATCACCATCCCAGACTTGAGCCTCTACTACAAAGCTGTCATCATCAAGACAGTATGGTATTTGGCACAAAAACATACACATATACCAATGGAACAGAATTAGAACTCAGAATTGGACCCAAAAGTATACAGCCAACTCATCTTTGACAAAGCAGGAAAGAATATCCAATGGAAAAAGACAGTCTTTTTAACAGATGGTGTTGGGAGATCTGGACAGCAACATGCAGAAGAATGAAACTAGATCATTTTCTCACACCATGCACAAAAATAAACTCAAAATGGATAAAGGACCTGAACGTGAGACAGGAAACTATCAACACCCTAGAGAAGAAAGCAGGAAACAACCTCTTTGACCTCCACCGCAGCAACTTCTTACTTGACACATCCTCAAAAGCAAGGGAATCAAGAGCAAAAATAAACGACTGGGACCTCATCAAGATTAAAAGCTTCTGCACAGCAAAGGAAACAACCCACTAAACTAATAGGCAACCAACGGAATGAGAAAAGATAGTCGCAAATGACATATCAGGTAAAGGGTTAATATTCAAAATATGTAAGGAACTCACCAAACTCCACATCCAAAAACAAACAACCCAGTGAATAAATGGGCAGAAGATATGAACCGACATTTCTCCAAAGAGGACATCCAGATGGCCAACAAACACATGAAATGATGCTCAGCATCCCTCCTCATCAGGGAAATGCAAATCAAAACCACACTGAGATACCACCTCACGCCAGTCAGATTGGCTAAAATGAGCAAATCAGAGAACACGAGATGCTAGTGAGGATGTGGAGAAACGGGCAACCTCCTAACTGTTGGTGGGAATGGAAACTGGTACAGCTCCTCCCGAAAACAGTGTGGAGGTTCCTCAGGAAACTAACAATAGAACTCCCCTAGGACCCAGCAATAGCACTGCTAGGAATTTACCCGAGGGATACAGAAATGCTGATGCATAGGAGCATATGTACCCCAATGTTCATAGCAGCACTCTCGACAATAGCTAAAACATGGAAAGAGCCTAAGGGCCATCAACGGACGAATGGATCAAGAAGATGTGGGTTATCTATACCATGGAATACTACATGGCAATGAGAAACAATGAAATCTGGCCATGTGTAGCAACATGGATGGACCTTGAGGGTGTTATGCTGAACGAAATAAGTCATGCAGAGGACAAATACCATATGTTTGCATATATAGGAGGATTAGGAGGAACTTAACTGAGGACCATGGGGGAGAAGACGGGGGGAAATGGTGGGGCTAGGGAGAGAGGCAAACCATGCGAGACTCTTGAATGCTGACAAAAACTGAGGACTGATGGATGTGGGGGGAAGGGGGATGGGCATGGAGGAGGGCACTTGTGGGGATGAGCACTGGGTGTTATGTGGAAACTAACTTGTCAGTAAACTATTTGTAAAAAAAAAATCATTTGATCCTTTCCATAGATGCAGAAAAAGCATTTGACAAAATATATTATGCCTTCTCAATAAAGACCCTCGAGGGGCGCCTGGGTGGCTTAGTCGGTTAAGCGTCCGACTTTCGCTTAGGTCATGATCTCGCGGTTCGTGGGTTCGGGCCCCGCGTCAGGCTCTGTGCTGACTGCCAGCTCAGAGCCTGGAGCCTGTTTCAGTCTGTGACTCCCTCTCTCTCTGACCCTCCCCTGTTCACACTGTTTCTCTCTCTCTCCTTGAAATAAATAAAACATTAAAAAAAAAATAAAGACCCTTGAGAAAGTTAAGACAGAAGGAACTTTTTTTTTTATAGTTTATTGTCAAGTTGGTTTCCATTTAACACCCAGAGCATGCCCACAAGTGCCCTTCCCCATGCCCATCACCCCCCTTCCCTCCCGCTCACACCCTTCAGTCCTCAGTTTGTTCTCAGCATTCAAGTCTGAGTCTCTCATGTCTTCCCTCTCTCCCTCTCCCCCACTATTGCCCCCCTGAGTCTCCCCCACGGTCCTCCGCTAAGTTCCTCCTAATTCTCCTATACATGCAACCACTTGGTAGCTGCCCTTCTCTGCCTGACTTATTTCACTCAGCATAACTTCTGGACTCCTTTTATGAAGACAGCGTCACTTTGATTCTGAAGCGTGACAGAGACCCAGCAAAAAAAGAGAACTACAGGCCAATATCCTTGATGAATACAGATGCAAAAACCCTCAACAAGATACTTGCAAATCGAATCCAACAGCACATAAAAAGAATCATCCAACAAGATCAAGAGGGATTCATCCCTGGGTTACAGGCCTGGTTCAATATTCAAGATTCTGTAAATCAATCAATGTGATACGTCATATCAACAAAAGAAAAGATAAGAATCATACGATCTTGTCAGTAGGTGCAGAAAAAGCATTTGACATTTTACAGCATCCCTTCTTTATAAAGACCCTTGAGAAAGTTGGGATAGAAGGAACTCACTTAAACATCATAAAAGCCATCTATGAGAACCCCTCAGCTAACATCATCCTCAACGGGAAATAACTGAGAGCTTTCCCCCTGAGATCAGGAACACTATAGGAATGTCCACTCTCACCATTCTTGTGTAAGATAGTGCTGGAAGTCCTAGCATCAGCCATCATACAACAAAAGGAAATAAAAAACATCAGAATTGGCAAAGAGGAAGTCAAACTTTCCTTTTTCACAGACGACTTGATACTCTATACTGGAAAGAAGGAACTTACTTAAACATCATAAAAGCCATCTATGAGAAGCCTTCAGCTAACATCATCCTCAACAGGGAAAAATTGAGAGCTCTCTCCTGAGATCAGAAACACGATAGGGATGTTCACTCTCACCACTCTTTTCTAAGATAGTGCTGGAAATCCCAACATCAGCAATAAGACAACAAAAGGAAATAAAACATCTGAATTGGCAAAGAAGAAGTCAAACTCTCACTTTTTGCAGACTACATGATACTCTACATTGAAAACCCTACAGACTTCACCAAAGTCTACTAGAACTGATCCATGAATAAAGCAATGTTACAGGATACAAAATCAAAGTAAAGAAATCGGTGGAATTTTTATCCACCAACAATAAAGTAACAGAAAGAGAAATCAAGAAACTGATCTGGCGGGAGCTGCACCGGCCTCTCTGGATGGCAGTCACAGCAAGGAAGTGACAATGTTTGTAGCTCCTGCCATGAGAAACGAAAACTGGTATCTCCTTCTGCTACTATTGGCTCATATTGGATATAAGCCTACTGGTATTGACCGGGCCTCACAATATTCCATATCAGACCCATATTCTGAACACAGATACCTCATAAGGAAAAGCATATTCCTGCCATTACAAAAGAGATTTAAGACGAAAGCTCTGTGGGTAATTGTCAAAAGGCTCCTCCTATGGGCCTTGTAGATCTGAGACTTAGGGGGTTAAGAACACAAGAATTACAATTGAGCCTAGCCCTGAGACCAAGGGCCTATTTTGGGGTTTAGAACAAAACATAATTACCCCATATATCTTTGCCAATTGGTGAAACATATCAGTCCCTTCCTCAAGCCCTACATTCCACAAACACCCTCTCTTACACTGGCAGCTGGGATGAGGATAGATAAGAGTAGCTAAAACACAACAAAGGGGCAAAAGACTGACCCATTCAGGGCTCCCATGATAGTCTCCACAAACAAACCAATTCAGGAACATTCATCCTCTTGAGAGCCAGACAAAATACTCTTAGCTTATCTATATACAATTTGACCTATATGTTATCCTATTTTTCACTAAGAACATTCTGTTACTACCTTGGTCAGAATAATTCTGCAATTGATATCACAAAAGCCCTCCCATTCTTTTCTCTGATTTCATCTTGTTGCTGAACCTTTAAATAAAGACACAAAAATAGACAGGACAGAGATGCCTGCCTGGCGATTAGAAAGTATCTCGGGGCTCTCTCACTCTCTCTCTCGCCGACACTGCCCATCCTTCAGGGACTCCTGGACCTGCTGGAGCCGGCGCCTCTGGCACTGATCCCATTTACAATTGCACAAAAAACCATAAAATACCTGGGAATAAACCTAAGCAAAGATATAAGAGATCTGTATGATGAAAACTATAGAAAACTTATAAAGGAAATTGAAGAAGACAAAAAGAAAGGGAAGAATATTCCATGCTCATGAATTGGAAGAATAAGTATAGTTAAAATGTCATTACTACCCAAAGCACTCTACACATTCAATGCAATCCCAATCAAAATAGCACCAGCATTATTCTCAAAACTAGAACAAGCTATCCTAAAATTTGTATGGAACCACAAAAGTCCCCCAATAGCCAAAGTAATATGAAGAAGAAAATCAAAAAGGGAGGCATCACCATTCCAGACTTTAGCCTCGACTATAAATCTGTCATCATCAAGAGAGTGTGGTATTGACACAAAACCAGACACATGGACCAATGGAATAGAATTGAGAACTCAGAATTGGACTGAAAAATGTACAGACAATTAGTCTTTGACAAAGCAGGAAAGAATATCCAATGGAAAAAAGACAGCCTCTTTAACAGATGGTGCTGGGAGAACTGGACAGCAACATGCAGAAGAATGAAACTAGATCATTTTTTCACATCATGTAAAAAAATAAACTCCAAATGGATAAAGGACCTGATCATGAGACAGGAAACCATCAAAACCCTAGAGGAGAAGGCAGGATACAACCTCCTTGACCTCCACCACAGCAATTTCATACTTGACATATCCCCAAAGGCAAGGGAATCAATAGAAAAATGAACTATTGGGACCTCATCAAGATTAAAAGCTTCTGCACAGCAAAGGGTACAATCCATAAAACTAAGAGGCAACAGACAGACTGGAAAAAGATAGTTGCAAATTAAATAGCGGATAAAAGGCTAGTATCCAAAGTCTATAAGGAACTCACCAAACTCCACACCTGAAAAACAAACAACCCAGTGAAGAAATAGGCAGAAAATATGAACAAACATTTCTCCAAAGAGGACATCCAGTTGGCCAACAGACACATGAAACAATGCTCAGCATCCCTCCTCATCAGGGAAATACAAATCAAAATCCCACTGAGATAGCACCTCATGCCCATCAGAGTGGCCAAAATGAACAAATCAGAGAACTCTAGATGCTGGTGAGGATGTGGAGAAACAGGCACCCTCCTACACTGTTGGTGGGAATGTAAACTGGTGCAGCCCCTCTGGAAAACAGTGTGGAGATTCTTCAAAAAATGAACAATAGAGGGGGAGATGGCAAGATGTCGGAGAAATAGGGAGCTCTGTTCATTTCACTCGCCCCCATATCTCACATGGAGAAGGCCTTAAGCCATAGGAACCCTTACAGAATCCAGGAATTTGGGAGGAAAAGGAGACAGACTCCGCTGAGAAAACCTTACAGCGTGAGTGCGAACTGGGGAAGATAAAATGGGGCCAGGACCAGAGACACAGAGGGAGGGAGATACCCCTCTGCGGGGAGCTGCTGCAGTGAGTCTAGGGGGAAAAGGGTGGCTGAAATTGCTAAAGACACTGTCTCTCTGTCTCTGGAGAAGAGAAAAACCTTTGCTTGGGACACAGAGGGATCCGGTTTCCTGCTCTTCAACTGACCCTAGGCGGGACGCACTCATCCCAGGCGACCCCCCGATAAACTGCCCCCCGCTTGCCAGCTTGACCTGGAGGGGACGCTCGGCGGCAGTGCCTTGGTGCTTCTGGCTCGACTGGATCCCTAGAGGGGAGGGAAAAGGCTTCAACCTTCTGACAGATTTGCCTGCGAGTTTATATTTCGGGCGACAGGACACAGAGGGACCCAGTTTCTTGTTGTCCAGCTGACCCTAGGCGGGATGCACTGGTCCCAGGCGACACTGGGTGAAACTGCTCCTCACTCGCCAGCCCGACCTGGAGGAGATGGGAGCAGCGGCTTCTGGCTCGATCCCCAGTGGGAATGCGAGAGGCTTGAAACTGCTCTGGGGGGCTGGCCTGAGAGTTTATATTTTGGTCAATTTCAATGGGGCACGTGACTGAGATCTGGAAACAAGGCCTGGCCTGAGATATAGAGCATGGCCCACCTTTGCTATACCCCCAGCACAGGGAGTTTACACACACAAAAAGGTTAGTTGCAAAGCTTGGTTCAAGAAGGGACTGGGGAGCCGCCGCTCTTCTCCCCACAACCGCCAAGGCAGAACTCGCTCATGAAGCAATGGACCAAACCACGCCCATCCCTGCTAAAGAGCTGCCCTCTTCCTTTTTTTTTTTTCCTACCAGAGCCGGAGCAAGAGGAACATATATGCCCTGTCCTGATTAATTCTGGTCACTGGTTGCTTGAACATTCACATTTAACCCATTTTATAGATGTAAATTCTACACCTACTTACCTTGTCATCTCTTTATCTCTGGAGTAATCAGACTGTATAGTATATCTGGGTAGCATCATCGTCATTTCTTTCGCCTCTTCTCCAACCACATTCCACTCTTTGAAAAAAGCCTCTTATTCCTTCTGCATGCTCATTTCATTTCCAATTTCGCTTCATCCCCTCCCAGTCATTTCTCTCTTTCTCTATGCTCTTCCACCAGTACTGCATACACCTAGCATTTTGTTTGTAGTTGGTAAAATCTGGTTACATGCTTTAAACTGTTCTTCATCTATTGGGTTTCTTCTTTTGTCCTTCTCTCTTCTACTTTTTAAAAATATTTCATATATTTTTATTTCTTATTATTTGCCTTCCCTCTTTCCTCTTTTCTCTTTTCTTTCCCATTTTCCCTTTTGGTTTGCGTGTTTGTTGGATTTGTCTGTGTGTTTTTGTGCTTTTATTCCCCATGTGTTTGTCTGTCTGCTTTCTTGTTCAGGGACATCTCAACAAACATGCCAAAGTACACATGGTGGAGAGTCCCAAATACTACTACGAGTAGGAAAATAAAATAACCAGGGTCTCAACAAGAGAGACCAAGTGATACCATCCAAAGAACACTTTCTGAACAGGCAGGCCCTGGACAGGCAAAGAGCCTTCTTGGATACAGCAGCACTCACAGGTGCAGAGTGCAAAACAAACTTGGAAAACTAACAAGAGATAGAAACCTAACCAAAATGATGACACGAAAGAGCTCTCCCCCAAAGAAATTCCAGGAAGAATTGATGGCCAAAGAACTTCTCCAAACAGATATAAGCAAAATAACTGAACAAGAATTTAGAACAATGATCATAAAATTAATAGCTGGACTTGAAAAAAGCATGGAGGACATCAGAGAAAGTATGGCTACAAACACTATGGAGCTTAGAAACAGTTATGATGAATTTAAAAATGCGACAAAAGAGATACATAATAAACTGGAGGCATCCAGTGCAGAGAATAAAGAGGCAAACAGGAGAATAAGTGATTTATATGACACAATTATAGAAAAAGAAGAATCTGAGAACTAGAGAGATAAAATGATCCAGGAATATGAAAGAAGAGTTCGAGAGCTCAGCAATACAATCAAACGTAACAATATCCATATCACAGGAATCCCAGAAAAGGAAGAGAGACAGATAGGTGCTGAAGGAGTCCTGGAACAAATTATAGCAGAGAACCTCCCAACCTGGGGAGGGAAGTAGATGTTGAAATTCAAGAGGCACAGGGAACTCCCCTCAGACGTAACTTGAATCAATCTTCTGCACAACATATCATAGTGAAACTGGCAAAATATAAAGACAAAGAGAGAATTCTGAAAGCAGCTAAGAATAAAAGGGTCCTAACATATAAAGGAAAACCTATCAGAATGGTGACAGACCTGTCTATTGACACTTGGCTGTCCAGAAAAGAATACAGGAGATCTTCAATGTGATGAACAGAAAAAATACGCAGCCAGGAATATTCTATCCAGCAAACCTCTCATTCAAAATAGAGGGAGAAATAAGTCTTTCCAAATAAACAAAAACTGAGAGAATTTGTAGCCACCAAACCAGCCCTACAAGAAATCCTGAGGGGAACTCTCTGAGCGAAATGTTGCAAGGAACGCAGGATGCTAGAGATACCACCACAAGCCTGAATCCCACAAATGACAAGACGACTCTAACCCATATAATTCAATAATAACACTGAATGTAAGAGGACTAAATGCCCCAATCAAAACACGTCGGGAGGCAGAATGAATAAAACAACAAAATCCATCAACTTGCTGTCTACAAGACACTCATTTTAGACAGGACTACACCTTCAGATTGAAACTAAGGGGATGGAGAAATATCTTTCATGCTACTAGAAGTAAAAAAAAAGCTGTAGTAGCTATACTTATATCAGACAAACAGGACTTTAAAGTAAAGACAGTAACTAGGATGAAGAAGGACTTTATATAATAATTAAAGGATCTATCCATCAGGAAAAGCAAACAATTATAAATGTCTACTCACTAAATATTGGAGCACCTAAATACATAAAACAATTATCACACACAGACACATTCTTATCTACATAACGTGCTAATAACAGGAGAATTTAATACTCCACTTACAGCAATGGACCGATCAACTAGACAGAAAATAAATAAAGACACAGTGGACTTAAATGACACATTGGACCAGATGGATTTTACAGATATATTTAGAACACTACATCCTGAGGCTATGGAATTCACTTTCTTCTCAAGTGCGCATGGCACATTCTCCAAGGTAGATCACATACTGGGACATAAAGCAGCCCTCAAGGAAAAAAAAAAAAGATGGGGGCACTGGATGGCTCAGGCGGTTAAATGGCCGACTTCGGCCCAGGTCATGATCTCACGGTTTCGTGGGTTCTAGCCCCGCTTCGGGCTCTGTGCTGACAGCCAGCTCAGAGCCTGGAGCCTGTTTCCAGGATTCTGTGTCTCCCTCTCTCTCTAAACCTCCCCTGCCCATTCTCTCTCTCTCTCTCTCTCTCTCTCTCTCTCTCTCTCAGAAATAAATAAATTTTTACAAAAATAAAAAAAATTAAAAAAGGATAGAATCATACCATGCACACTTTCAGATCACAATGCTATGAAACTCGAATGATTCAGGGGAAGAATTCTGGAAAACCTCCAAAAATATGAAGGTAAAAGAATATCCTACCAAGAACGAATGGGCCAATCAGGCAATTAGAGAAGACATTAAAAAACATATGGAAACAAATGAAAATGAGAATGAAACAATCCAAACTCTATGGGATGCGGTGAAAGCAGTCCTAAGAGGAAAGTACATTGCATTCCAGGCCTATTTCAAGAAATTAGGAAAAGCGCAAGTGCAATATCTCACAGAGCACCTAAAGCAACTACACGGAGAGCAACAAGAGCAACCCAAGCCCAGTAGAAGAAGAGAAATAATACAAATCAGAGCAGAAATAAACAGAATTGAAACCAAAGAAACAATTCAACAGATCAATGAAACCAAGAGTTGCTTTTTTGAAAAAGTAAACAAAATTGAGAAAACTCTAGCCAGGCTTCTCAGAAAGAAATGAGAGAGCACTCAAACAGACAAAATCATGAATGAAATTGGACTGATTACAACCAACCCCTCAGAAATACTTGCAATTATCAGGGAATACAATTAAAAATTATATGCCAACAAACTGGACAACTTAGAAGAAATGGACAAATTCTGAAACACCCACCCACTACCAAAATTCACACCAGAAGAGATAGAAAACCTGAACAGACCTACAACAAGTGAGGAAATCGAAGAAGTTATCAAAATTCTCCCGACAAATAAGAGCCCTGAGCCAGATGGCTTCCCAGGGAATTCTACCAGACATTTAAAACAGAATATCATTCTTCTCAAACTATTCCAAAAAAGAAAAAGAAGGAAAACTTCCGGACTCATTTTATGAAGACAGCATCACTTTGAATCCCAAGCCAGACAGAGACCCAGCTAAAAAGGGGAAATACAGGCCAATATCCTTGATGAATACAGATGGAAAAATCCTCAACAAGATTCTTGCAAATCGAATCCAACAGCACATAAAAAAGAATTATCCACCAAGATCAAGTGGATTCATACCTGGATTACAGGGCTGGTTCAATATTCGCAAATCAATTGCAATTGAATCGCAATTGTGATACATCACATCAACAAAAGAAAAGGGAAACATCATATGATCCTGTCAATAGATGCAGAAAAAGAATTTGACAAAATACTGCATCCCTTCTTAATAAAGACTTCGAGGTCGGGATAGCAGGTACTTATTTAAACATCATAAAAGCAATCTATGAGAAGCCTTCAGCTAACATCATCCTCAATGGGGAAAAACTGAGAGCTTTCCCCCTGAGATCAGGTACATGACATGGATGTCCACTCTCATCACTGCTGTTTTCCATGGTGCTGGAAGTCGTAGCATCAGCCATCAGACAACAAAAGGAAATAAAAGGCATCAGAATTGGCAAAGAGGAAGTCAAACTTTCACTTTTTGCAGACGATATGATACTCCACATAGAAAACCCGACAGACTCCACTGGAAGCCTATTAGAACTGATCCAAGAATTGAGCAAAGTCGCAGGGTACAAAATCAATGTACAGAAATAGATTGCATTTTGATACACCAACAATGAAGCAACAGAAAGAGAAATCAAGAAACTGATCCCATTCACAATGGCACAAAAAAGGATAAAATACCTAGGAATAAACCTAACCAAGGATACAAGAGATCTGTATGATGAACACTATAGGAAAGCTTATGAAAGAAATTGAAGAAGACACAAAGAAATGGAAGAACATTCCATACTCATGGATAGGAAGAATAAATACAGTTAAAATGTCATTACTACCGAAAGCAATCTACACATTCAATGCAATTCCAATCAAAATTACACCAGCATACTTCTCAAAACTAGAACAAACTATCTGAAAATTTGTATGGAACCACAAAGACCCCGAATAGCCAAAGTACTACTGAAAAAAAAAAAAAAACAATGGTAGGTATCACCATCCCAGACTTTAGCCTCTACTACAAAGCTGTCATCATCAAGACAGTATGGTAGGGAAACAAAAATAGACACATAGACCAATGGAATCGAAATGAAAACTCAGAGCTGGACCCAAAGGTATACAACCAACTAATCTTTGACAAAGCAAGAAAGAGTATCCAATGGAAAAAAGACAGCCTTTTTAACAGATGGTGTTGGGAGAACTGGACAGTAACATGCAGAAGAATGAAACTAGATCATTTTCTCACACCATGCACAAAAATAAACTCAAAATGGATAAAGGACCTGAACGTGAGACAGGAAACTATCAACACCCTAGAGGAGAAAGCAGGAAACAATCTCCTTGACCTCCACCACAGCAACTTACTTGACATATCCCGAAAAGCAAGGGAATCAAGAACAAAAATAAACGATTGGGACCTCATCAAGATTAAAAGCTTCTGCACAGCAGAGGAAACAACCCACAAAACTAATAGGCAACCAACGGAATGGGAAAAGACAGTTACAAAAGATATATAAGATAAAGGGTTAATATCCAAAATCTATAAGGAACTCACCAAACTCCACACCTGAAAAACAAACAATCCAGTGAAGAAATAGGCAGAAAATATGAACAAACTTTTCTCCAAAGAGCACATCCAGATGGCCAACAGACACATGAAACGATGGTCAGCATCCCTCCTCATCAGGGAAATACAAATCAAAATCCCACTGAGATACCACCTCACATCAGTCAGAATGACTGAAATGAGAAAATCAGAAAACTATAGATGCTGGTGAGGTTGTGAAAAAACGGGCACCCTCCTACACTGTTGGTGGGAAATCAAACTGGTGCATTTGTAGTTAATGGACCTCTGCAATATATTTAGAAAGGAAGTGTGATGTCTCCAAGTTTGTTCTTTTCCATGATTATTTTCCCACTTCCATGTGCTTTCTGGTACCATAAGGATTTCTCAGAAAAGTTCATTGGCATTTTATTAATTCAATTCACATTAGAAATTATTAGAACCGATAAATGGAATAAAGAGTATAAAAATACAAAAACTGAGAAGATTGAAATTGGTGTCCGGAAAGACAAGTGAGATTTAAAAGCATCCGTAGAGAGGGGGCAAGATGGCGGGGATGTAGGGAGCTCCGTACTTGCACTCGCGCCCATACATCACACCAAAAAGATCTGAAGCCATTGGAAACCTTACAAAACCTGAGAGATTGGGAGAAAAAGGACGCAGAATCCACTGAGAAAGCCTTCTAACATGAATGCGAACTGGGGAAGATAAAATCGGGCCGGGATCGGTGACTCCAGGGTCGGAGGTGATCCCCCTCTGTGGGGAGTGTGGGGGAAAAGAGAGAGTCCGAAGCAGAAAAGCCTCTGCTCAGGGCATAGAAAGACCGTACTTGCCAAATACCTGCACGCCAACCCCCCTCGCGCCAACTGGTCCCGCGGGGACTGAGGGCACAGACCGTGGCTTTGTGCCGCTCCTGGCGGCTGGGCTTCAGAGCAGCCGCGCGCCTGCTGCCAGCGTCCTCCCGGGCGGCTGGGGCCCCTGGAAGAGCCGCGCGGACACTGGGCGTCTGCGCTCCTGGCTGGCTGGGACTCTAGAGGGAAGGCAAAGAGCTAAAAACTGGGAAATTTGCCTGTGAGTTTGTGTTTTGTGTGATGAGCCATAGTGGGACCTGGTTTTCCTCACTCCAGAGGGCTCGGCGCACCCAGCAGGCAAGCCACCACCCACGCTCGCCAGCCCGACGCAGAGAAGAAAGCAGCGATTCTGACTCCACGCCCAGGGAGAGGTGGGAGGCCTGGAATCGTCCCGAGGGGGTTGCCTGGGAAGCTGTGTCTAAGGCAATTTCAGCGGGGTGCGCGGACTGGGATTTGGAGATTGGGACTGGCCTGAGTTGAAGAGTGCAACCACCTTTGGCTGCGCCCCCGCTATGGAGAGATTACAATCGAAAAAAATGAGGTGCAGCGCTTGATTCAAGAAGGGCCTGGAGCACCGTCACTCTCCTCCCCACAACCGCCAAGGCAGAACTCCCGCCTGAGGCAGTGGATCACAATCCCTGCCTGAGAGCTGCCCTCCTCCCTTTTTTTTTTCTTCTTTCTCCTTTCTCTTTTTTCCCTAGAACACTGACCTGACTAACTCTGGTCACCGGCTTGCTTAAACAATCACAACGAGTCCATTCTGTAGATGTAAATTCTACACCTACGGACATTTCCATCTCTTTCTCTCAGGAGTAATTAGACTATATAGTTTCTCTGGATAATACCAGCATCCTTCTCTCACCTATCCAACCATATTCTACCCTTTACCTCTTCGAAAAAAGCTTCTTATCCCTTCTGCTTGTTCATTCTATTTCCAATTTTGCCTCATCCCCGCCCTGGCTTCTCTCTCTTTCTCTGTGCTCTTCAACCAGCACTGCATACACACGGCTATTTAACTGTAGTTGGGTAATCCGGTTATATGCTTTAAACTGTTCTTTGTCCATGGTTTTCTTCTTTTTTCCTTTCCTTTTCTCCTTTTTGACCCTTTTATGTATTTATACTCTCTACTATTCACCCTCCCTCCTCCGTCTTTTCTCTTAACTTTTTCGTTTTCCCTCTCGCTGTGCATGTTAATTTAATTAGCCTGTGCGTTTCTGTGCTCCTGTTCCCTGTGTGTTTGTCTGTCTGTTTTCTTCTCCAGGACTACCTCAAGAAACAAGCCAAAGTGGACATGGTGGAGAGTCCCAAATACCACTACGAATAGGAAAATAAAATAACCAAGGTCCCAACAAGAGAGACCAAGTGATACCATTCAAAAAACAGCCTCTGAAAGGATAGGCCCTGGACAGTTAAAGAGTCTTCTCGGATATAGCAGTGCTCATAGATACAGAGAGCATAACAGGTCTTTTAAACCAACAAGAGCCGGAAAGCTAACTAAAATGACGAAACGAAAGAGCACTCCTCCAAAGAAACTCCAAGAAGAAATGACAGATAAGAACTGCTCAAAACAGATATAAGCAGCATAACTGAACAAGATTTTAGAACAATAATCATAAAATTGATAGCTGGGGTTGAAAAAAGCATAAGGGACATCAAAGAAACTATGGCTACAAACAGAATGGAAAATAAAAATAGGCATGAAGAATTAAAAAGTGGACAAATGAGATACATAATAAATTAGAGGCCTCCAATGCATGGACTGAAGAGGCAGAAAGGAGAATAAGTGATTTAGAAGACACCATGATAGAAAAACAAGAAGCTGACCAAAAAAGAGACAAACTGATCCAGGAACAGGAAAGAAGAGTTTGAGAGCTCAGCGATATGGTCAAACGTAACAATATCTGTATCATAGGAGAGTCCCAAATATCACTATGAGTAGGAAAATAAAATAACCAAGATCTCAACAAGAGAGACCAAGAGATACCATTCAAAACACACTCAATGAAAGGATAGGCCCTGGACAGTAAAAGAGTCTTCTTGGATACACCAGCGCTCACAGGTGCAGAGAGCATAACAAGTCTTTAAAACTAACAAAATATAGAAAGCTAACGAAAATGACAAAACAAAAGAGCCCTCCAAAGAAATTCCAAGAAGAATTGACAGCTAATGAACTGCTCAAAACAGATATAAGCAACATAACTGAACAAGATTTTAGAACAATAATCATAAAATTGATAGCTGGGCTTGAAAAATGCATAAGGGACATCAAAAAAACTATGGCTACAGACAATATGGAGAATAAGAATAGGCATGAGGAAATAAAAAATGCGATAAATGAGATACATAATAAGTTAGAGGCCTCCAATGGACGGATTGAAGAGGCAGAAAGGAGAATAAGTTATTTAGAAGACACCATTATAAAAAAGAGGAAGCTGAGAAAAAGAGAGAAAAACTGATCCAGGAACATGAAAAGAGAGTTCCAGAGCTCAGCGATACGGTCAATCGCAACAATTTCCGTATCGTAGTATTCCAGATAAGGAAGAGAGAGGAAAAGGTGCTGAAGGAGTCCTGGAACAAATTACAGCAGAGAACAACCCCAGCCTGGAGAGGGAAGTAGACATTGAAATTCAACAGGCACAGAGAACTCCCCTCAGACGTAATTTGAATTGATCTTCTGCATGACATATCATAGTGAAACTGGCAACATATAAGGACAAAGAGAATCATGGAAGCCGCTAGGGATAAAAGGGCCCTAACACACAAAGGGAAACCTATCAGTGTGGTGACCGACCTATTTACTGAAACTGGGCAGGCCAGAAAAGAATGACAGGAAATCTTCAATGTGATGAACAGAAAAAATATGCAACCAAGAACCCTCTTTCCAGCAAGACTGTCATTCAGAATAGAAGGAGAGATAAAAGACTTTCCAAATCAACAGACATTGAAATAATTCATCACCACTAAACCACCCCTACAAGAAACCTTGAGGGGGATTCTCTGAGGAAAATGTTGCAAGGAACGAAAGATACTAGAGACACCACCACAAGCATGAATCCCACAAAAGACACAATGAGTGTAAACCCATATATTTCAATAATAACACTGAATGTAAATGGGTCTTGCTAACAGTTGTGAAGTGATATCTCAGTGGCTTGGTAGCAGAATGGATAAAAAACAAAATCCATCTATTTGCTGTCTACAAGACACTCATTTGAGAGTGGAGAACACCTTCAGATTGAAAGTAAGAGGATGGAGAAATATCTACCAATCTACTGGAAGTCAAGAAAGCTGGAGTAGCTATACTTATATCAGACAAACTGGACTTCAAATTAAAGACAGCAACAAGGTAAGAGGGCATTATATAATAATTACAGGGTTTATCCATCAGGAAGAACTAACAATTATAAATGTCTCTGGACCAAATATGGAAGCACCAAAATATATAAAAACAATCACAAACAGAAACAATCCTATGGATAAGACTGTGCTAATAGAAGGGGACTTTAATACTCCACGTACAGCAAAGGATAGATCAACTAGACAGAGAGTCACTAAAGAAACAATGGACTTGAATGACACATTGGGCCAGAAGGGTTTGACAGATATATTTACAGCTCTACATCCTGAGGCCATGGAATTCACTTTCTTCTCAAGTGTGCATGGGACGTTCTCCAAGATAGATCACACACAGGGACATAAAACAGCACTCAATAAATATAAAAAAGAATTGAGATCATACCATGCACACTTTCAGACCACAATGCTCTGAACCCTGAAATCAATCACAGGATGAAGTCTGGAAATCTCCAAAAACATGGAGGGTAAAAACACCCTACTAAAGGACGAATGGGTGAATCAGGCAATGAGCGGAGAAATTAAGAAATGGGTGTTATATGGAAGCCAACCTGACAATGAACTGTTAAAAAAGAATAAAAATATAAACAAAGAACAATGTAAGTTGAGTAGCAGTGACTTCTTCTGGATCATTCACATACTAAGAAATATGAAGGGCATTATGTGTTTTATATATAGATGAATACCTCTATATGGAAATACACTGAGATACAACCCTACGCCAGTTAGAGTGGCTAAAATGAGAAAATCAGAGGACTCTAGATGCTGGTGAGGATGTGGAGACACGGGCATCCTCCTACACTGTTGGGAATGTAAACGGGTGTAGTCCCTCTGGAAACAGTGTGAAAGTTCCACAAAAATTTAACAATAGAACTCCCCTATGACCCAGCAATAACACTGTTAGGAATTTAGCCAAGGGATCCAGGAGTGCTGATGCATAGGAAGACATGTACCCCAATGTTCATAGCAGCACCTCTTAACAATAGCCAAAACACAGAAAGAACCTAAGTGTCCATGAACAGACGAATGGATAAGAAGATGTGTTTTATCTATACAACGGATCCTACATGGCAATGAGAAAGAATGAAATCTGGCCATATGCAGCAACATGGATGGACCTTGAGGGTGTTATGCTGAACGAAGTAAGTCAGACAGAGAAGGACAGATGCCATATGTTTGCACATATAGGAGGACTAGGAGGAACTTAATGGAGGACCATGGGGGAGAAGAACAGGGGAATATTAATGGGGGAGAGGGAGGGAGGCAAATCATGAGAGACTCTTGAATGCTGACAACAAACTGAAGACTGATGGGGTTAGGCGGGAGGGGAAGTGGGGTGAAGGTCATGGAGGAGGGCACTTGTGGGGATGAGCACTGAGTGTTATATGGAAACCAACTAGACCATAAATTGTTTAAAAAATAAATGTGATATATCACATAAACAAAAGAAAAGATAAAAATCATCTGATCCTGTACATAGATGCAAAAAAGCATTCGACAAGATACAGCATCCCTTCATAATAAAGACCCTCGAGAAAGTCGGAAGAGAAGGAACTTACCTAAATATCATAATAGCCATCTATGAGAAGAGTTCAGCTGACATCATCCTCAATGGGGAAAAACTAAGAGCTTTCCCCCTGATGTCAGGAACATGAAAGGGATGTCCACTGTCACCACTGTTGTTTAACATAGTGATGGAAGTCCTAGCTTCAGCTATCAGACAACAAAAAGAGATAAAAGGTATCAGAATTGGTAAGAAAGAATTCAAACTTTCACTTTTCACAGACGACATGATACTCTTCATAGAAAACCTGACACACTCCATCAGAAGCCTACTAGAACTGATGCATGAATTCTCCAAATTCGCAGGGTACAAAATCAATATACAGCAATCGGCTGCATTTCTATACACCAATAATGAAGCAATAGAGAGAGAAATGAAGAAACTGATCCCATTCACAATTGCACAAATAACCATAAAACACCTAGGAGTAAACTTAACCAAAGGTATAAGAGATCTTTATGATGAAAGTCATACAAAATTTATGAAGGAAATTGAAGAAGACACAAAGAAATGGAAACACACTCTATGCTTCTATGGGTCAGAAGAATATTCTTAAAATGTCATTAGTATCCAAAGAAATCCACAGATTCAATGCAATCCCAATCAAAATTGCACCAGTATTCTTCTCAAAACTAGATCAAACTATCCAAATCTGTATGGAACCACAAAAGACTCCGAATGGCCAAAGTAATACTGAAGATGAAAGCCAAAACGGGAGGCATCACCATCCCAGACTTTAGCCTCTACCACAAAGCTGTCATCAAGACAAATGGTATTGGCACAAAAACAGACACATAGAGCAACGGAATAGAATAGAGAATTCACATTGCACCCATAAATTTATGGCCAACTAATCTTTGACAAAGTGGGGGAAAGCATCCAAAGAAAAAAGACAGTCTATTTAAAAGATGGTGCTGGGAAAACTGGAGAGCAACATGCAGAAACTAGATCATTTCATGCAGAAACTCAAAATGGATAAAGGCCCTGAATGTGAGACACGAAACTATCAAAACCCTAGATGAGAAAGCAGGAAAAAACCTCCTTGACCTCAATCTCAGCAATTTCTTACTTTACCTACCCAAGGCAACGGAATCAAGAGCAAAAATGAACTACTGGGACCTTAGGAAGATAAAAATAAATGCTTCTGCATGGCAAAGGAAACAATCCATAAAGCTACTAAGCAACTGACAGATGGGAAAAGATAGTTGCAAATGATATATCAGATAAAGGGCTAGTATCCAATATCTATAAGGACCTCATCAAACTGCACACCCCAAAAACAAATAATCCAGTGAAGTAATGGACAGAAGACAGGCACAGACACTTCTCCAAAGAGAACATCAGGATGACCAACCGTCAGATGAAATGATGCTCAGCATTCCTCCTCATCAGGGAAATACAAATCAAAACCACACTGAGATGCCACCCCATGGCGGTCAAAGTGGCTACAATGAACAAATCAGAGCACTCTCGATGCTGGCAAGGATATGGAGGAATGGGCACCTACCTCCACTGTTGGTAGGAATGTAAATTGGTGCAGCCCCTCTGGAAAACAGTATGGAGGAACCTCACAAAATGAACTATAGAACTCCCCTATGTCCAAGCAGAAGCACTGTCAGGAATTTATCCAAGGGATACCATAGTGCTGATGAATAGGGGCACAGGTACCCCAATTTTCAAAGAAGAACTCTCAACAATAGTCAAAACATGGAAAGAACCTAAGTGTCCATCAACTGATGAATGGATCAAGAAAATGTGGTGTATTTATACAATGGAATACTACAGGGCGATGAGAAAGAATGAAATCTGGCCATTTGTGAAAATATGGATGGAACTTGAGCGTGTTATGCTGAGCGAAATAAGTCAGGCAGAGAAAGACACATACCATATGTTTACACATATAGGTGGATTAGGAGGAAGTAAACGGAGGACAATGAGAGAAATAAGAGGAAAAATGTGGGGGAGAAGGAGGGAGGCAAATCATGAGAGACTCTTGAATGCTGAGAACAAACGGAGGACTAATGGGAGTGGGGGGGAGGGGAAGGGGGTGATGGGCATGGAGGAGGGCACTTGTAGGGATGAGCACTGGGTGTTATATGGAAACCAACTTGACAATAAACTATTTATGAAAAAAAAGAACAATGATAGAATCAAACCAGGAAAACAAACAAACAAACAAACAAGGCTTCTGCACCGCAAAGGACACAATACATAAGACTAAGAGAAAATTGACGGAATGGAGAAAGATATTGCAAATGATATATCAGATAAAGGGCTAGTATCCAAGATCTATAAGAAAATCACCAAATCCACACCCGAAAACAAACAATCCTGTAAAAATGTTATTTTAAATAAAATTTTAAGAACTTTCTTCACCTCACTATCACCAACAATTATGAATATCTTCATAAAAATTCTCTAGTTTTAATTGTGTCTTATTTATATTCCCAATTTTTAAATTAAGCTTCTATGAACATCTAACAATAATAACACCTTGTCAGAACAGGAAATATCTCCTACATTGATGTATATTTGATCTTCTGCATCTGCTTCAGGGTGGTTGTTGTGGAAATCATATAAATCAAACATTTTCTAAACTTCACTTCTACGTCTCAAGGCTGAGAAGATAATTAATTGAAATACTAGACACTGGTAGCAATTCTGATAAAATAAAGCCACTTAAAACATAATATTTGGTGATATTAATTCTTTCAAAGTGGTCAACTATTAAATCCAATGACTCCTGATACAGCCTGCAACATGGTTGTATTGACAACGATTTATGCTGAGCAAAATAAGCCCTACAAAGAAAAGTTCATATCATATAATTACACATGTACACATTCTCTAAAACCAAAAGTACTCTGAAGAAACATGAGAAAGATTAATAGCTTTGTGGGGACAAGGTGAAAAAAGGAACAAAGAAGGAAGAATTCTAGGGGAACTATAAGAGATTTTAATGGGAATTATGTGTTCAGTCTTGATCATGTTGACTCACATCAGTGTTCCATCATATCACATACTCGGCATGTGCACCTCACTCTATGTCAAGTACATGCACCAAAGCTCTTAAAAATAAGCACAGAGATTACTCAGTAGGGACACAATGATAGTGACATGTTAAAGACCTAAAAATACACCTGCACTGACCCTGATTCTCTATTTAAGGTCAAATCCAGAGCAAGCGAAATCGTCATGTACCCATTACAGAAACTGTTCCACATTCCTCAGGAGCCCGCCCGCTCAGGCCTGCAGGTGGACTGAGGGAGGTCTTAGGTCCTGTAGGGAGGAGCACAGGCCCAGATCCTGGGCTCACTCTCACCACATATGTGCACTTGGACACCTCACCAGCCTCTACAACTGGGTTGTAGGTTCACATTTCCTTATAGGACATGATGACACCTATACCCCACGAGTCGTGTGCAAATGTAAAACCAAAGTAGCATATGCAGCAAAAGTGTCATCTCTAGAAAATGATAATAGCAAATTTTATTTTTCCAAAAGCTGTCAATACACCAAATTAAAGAGATTTACATCTGCTCAGGTCACGGCCCTCTTTGTAACGACTGAATACATAGCTGCTTATATACGCAGAGGACATGCAAATCAGACCCGCCCTGTGCTGATTAAACCGGCCCAGCCCTGACCCTGCAGCTGGGAGAGGAGCCCCAGCCCGGGAGTCCCAGGTGTTCCCATTCTGTGATCAGGACAGAACACAGACATCTCACCATGGAGATTGTGCTTCGCTGGGCTTTCCTTGTTGCTGTTTTAAAAGGTAATTCAAGGTGAACAAGAGACACTGAGTGTGTGAATGGATATGAGTGAGAGAAACACTAGATGTGTGACAGGTTCCTGACCAGGATGTCTTGTGTCTGCAGGTGTCCAGTGTGAGGTGCAGCTGGTGGAGTCTGGTGGAGGCCTGGTGAAGCCTGGAGGGTCCATGAGACTCTCCTGTGCAGCCTCCGGATTCACCTTCACTGACTATAGCATGAACTGGGTCCGCCAGGCTCCAGGGAAGGGGCTGGAGTGAATTGGATATATTAATAGCGGTGGAAGTACAGGCTACGCAGACTCCGTGAAGGGCCGATTCACCATCTCCAGAGACAACGCCAAGAACACAGTCGATCTGCAGATGAACAACCTGAGAGTCGAAGACACGGCCACGTATTTCTGTGCGAGAGACACAGTGAGGAGTGATCAGGGTGAGCCCAGACACAAACCTCCCTGGAGACGGGGATCAGCACCACCAGGGGGCGCACACTATGCACAGTTCTGGTTTGTATTCCCAGGAGCAGGGACAGATGGAGGTTACAGGCAGGTTTCCTGTCAGGGTCTGGGGCTTCCTCCCCATAGAGTAGTTTCCCCCAGGGAGCCCTTATGGACACATGATTTTGTGCTTAATGTTCAGTCTCTGAATGAGATACTTGAAATAGGAAACATATAGGAACTTGCACAGAAGACAGAGGTGTTGGCACTAGCTTAATCCATGCCACTAGAAATGAATTAATTACAGATATCTTGATGAACATCAAATAGAGCTTTACAAGTTTCCCTGTTGCACTCATTGTTTATTACACGCCCGCCCAGCTCAGTGTGCAAGCTCGCTAGAAGCCGCATACAGTGCATGGTGGACACGAAGCTGCAGAGGTGCCGAATATCTTCATGTAGAGAAGACAGACTCTTGGTGAGCTCATTGTGGGAAGCATGTTCACTGCACCAATATTAGTTGAAGGCGTGGGAAACCACATCGACCCCCAGGAGGGCATGGTGTGGATGTGGAGCCTGAAGTTCACACACACACACACACACACACACACACACACACACACACACACACACGGGTGAGAAATAGGAGAGTATGAAACTTCCAAGGCCTTCGTCATTTCAGAAGTGTGAAATCAGTTAAACTGGATCTGACACAAAATGTCATCAGAGCTGTGTGTCCTTCTGACGTTCAATTGCACATCTTGAATTTCTGGTCATGCTATGTTATTTCCTCAAAATAGTCTTACCACAGACATCAGGTGGCTTTTCCTTGTGCAGCAATGAATGTCCCTCTGCCTTGCTCTCATAAGGGTGGTGTGGTTTCATTCATGTCCATGCAAATTCCAGGACAATATCGCCTTCCCAAAGTCCAGAATGCACTCAGAGTTCAATGTCCCTTGTTTCACAGATGATGATACTCACTGTACTTGTGCATCTGTATCTTGATTCCTTAGGAGGTATTTTCCAGAAACTCCACGCGCACAGTGACCCACCATCTGCTCTGAGAGATGGTCAGTGTCGTATCTCCTGCAATACCTTCCCTGCTCTCTTGGAGCACTACCTCGTATGCAGTACTTGAGATGTTGACATGGAATATATCACACTTCACCCTAATCGATTCACACAAAACAACTGCCTATTAACATGTAACAAAAAAGCAGGATATTGTTCAATATGTGACAAGGATGTGTTTACAAAACAAACCTGGATAAAACCTCTGCGTTTCTTCCCGTGCCTTCCTACTTCCTCTCTGTCTGGGAAGCGGGATGCGGTGCCATGAGGGACGTGAGGCTCTGATGGACAGGGAGTGCGGTGTCCTGCATGAAACCAGCACCGACCCCAACCTCAGAGGAGACACAGGAAATACCCTTCTACTCTCGGCGTCCTTATATTTTCCTGACATCCCAGGAGGGTGCACCTGAAACCATACCTCTGTCCCTTTGGTGATATTGTGCCCCATGGATACAGGAGGTCAGGACCACCTCCACCCTGAGCATGAAGCTCTTTGGGAGGGTCGTTCTCAAGAGAAGCACATCCAATTTGGGTTCTTTATCTGTTGTCAGTCATTCTATGTGTGTGTATCTCAGACATTTTAGGATGTGTAAGATCCTAAAGGGTCTTTCGGATGTGTAGGAGGAACAACGGCCCTTCTGCCTGTTTGGCCCCAAGTGTTACAGACGCAGACCTATCCAGTCGATGCCATAAGTTTGCTGTCAATGTGAGTTTATCTTCAGGATAAAATAGAGTAGAGACCCTAGAGGACTGAGAACACCATGCCACACCCACTATTTGATAGGAGTCTACATCCAGCACAGGGCGATGTGCACTCAAATCTAGTGCCGTTGTCTGTGCTGAAAAGCAGAATGTGGCTGAATCCAGAGCCTAGGGTGGTGAAGGAGAGGAGGAAATTCTCTTCCATCAAAGGTTCTTATGGACAAATAATTAAGTTCACAGGAGATGGATTAACAGAAGAAAGAAACCAAAGATTCATTACATGTGCACAGAGGTCCAGTAAAGAAAATCAGACCCAAAGAAATGAACAAGTCACGATGTGCCTGGGTGGCTTAGTGGGTTGAACGTCCGACTTTTGCGTAGGTCATGATCTCGCGGATCGTGGGTTCGAGCCCCGCGTCAGGCTCTGTGCTGACTGCCAGCTCAGAGCCTGGAGCCTGTTTCAGTCCTGACTCCCTCTCTCTCTGACCCTCCCTTGCTCACGCTGTCTCTCTCTCTCTCTCCTATAAATAAATAAAAATTAAAAAAAGAAATGAACAAGTCAGATAATTCTATACTTTTTAGAGAAGGAAGAAACAAATATGATAATAAACTATTTGAAATAAATAAATAAGCATTAAATTAAAAAGAAGTTATGCTAATAAACAAAAAAAAAGAAAAAGAAAATAATTTTCCCAGAACTAATATGAAACCAATACTGACATACGACACTCAGGATATCAGGATGGTTGACGTACTCAGGGGGCACCCGGGACCTCAGAGCTCATGTCCAGAACTGGTACTGTTTCACCATCAGTTTCCTGTGGAGCGTCTTGATCATCATGTTCTACAAACTTCATCGTGACCAGCAAACTGTACAAACTCTTTTCTAAAACCTTTAGAAACACAGTTGTCGTTTCATGTTTACGGTGAACTGTTACAATAGTAATGCCTACTTTAACACTGACCAAATTCTGGGATAAATCAACTCATTTAACCAAGACCAGTGCCTCTGTGCATTTACAAGTACGGTGGCCACTATTTAAAAAATGCATAAAGTAATTTTCAAACAGAGGAAACTGACTCATATCAAGTGTTCTAAATTTCATTTATTTCAGCCACTCCAATCTCTTTTATCTTCTTTAAGGTTTTCCTTTGATGTCTATGAAGACAAACCGTGAGTAATGACCCTTGTGGTTGTGGAAACCCCACAGCATCTCCATCAGCCTCATGACTCTCTCTCAAGGATTCTAAGTATCTCCATGCTCCTGTGAGAGAAGAGTTGTTTTCTACACTTTACTCCTTTTGTCCTCCCTCCAGAATAGGATTCCAGAGACACCCAGTAAAGAGTGGGAGGAGGTGCCAGTTTCTTTGTTCACATTGAGACCAGTCTCACAAGACTGGCAACCAGGGGTCCATTTTTCTGGAATAGTAGGAATGCTTCACAAGACACACCTGTCTCCTGCGCCTGCCTCTCCCCACAACATGATCCCCAGAACTTCCTCACACTCAGCTGGAAATGAAGTCAGATATAAGGGACCAGATTTTGAATTCCATTTAATGGTTTATTTTCACCAGACTCTTTTCCATGCAGCTACACTATGTTGTACACCCATCAAGAATAGTCCAGAATTTCCTGTCCTGCACATCCTCACCAACATTTGATATGTTGTCAATGTATTTCTTTTGGCTTTAGAATAGACTTGCTAACAGCTGTGATGTGATAGGTCAGTGGTTTGGGGGTGGATTTTTCTGATGGTTAGTGATGTTGAGCATCAGGTCATGTGCTTGATGGACATTTGTCTATCTTTTGTAGAGAAATGGATATTGACACTCTTGGTCCAATTTTGAGTGTGTGAATTTTTGATGGTGTAGGTCGATTTTGGTTTCCAGGTTTGGGCATTTTGGATATTACCTCCATTTCGGTATATTTGAGCATCATTTCCACCATTTCTTAGACTCTCTTCTTGCTCTGCTAATATTTGCTCTACAGTCTCTCTAGTTGGATGCACTCCCACTTGTCTGCCTTTGCCTTTGTTCTTTGTGATTTTGCTTTTATAGGAAAGAAATCACTGTCATATGAATGTCATGACAATCTTCCTTTGTGTTTTCTTCTAAGGCTTTTAGGGTCAGGTGTTTTGCTTCATCTTTAATGCACCTTAGGGTTTTCTGTGTCTATGTATTTATGATGTAAAATTATGGCCAAATGTCATTATTTTGCACATAGATATCAACACCATTTTTAAAAGACAGTATCCTTTCTCCATATATTGAGGGAAATCTTGTGGAAGATTTGTTCACTGCATCTACTCACTTTTACTTCTGGAATCCATACTCTGCTCCACTGGTGTATATGTCTCACTTTATGCCAGGAGCACACTGCTGTAGTGAATATTCCTCTGCAATATATTTAGAAAGGGGGAAGTGTGATGCCTGCACGTTTACTCTTCTCTGTCATGATTGGTTTCTTATTTCCATTGGGTTGTGTTGTTACATAGGAATTGTGATATTCATTCTTTCCTTCCAAAAGGTCATTGGTAATTTTATTGACTCAAATAACAGAATGATAAAGCAGAGAAGAGTAGAAACTCTCATAAATACAGAAAAAAAATCAACTACATTAAAATTAGTGTTTGAGGGAGAAGAGAAAAACCTCGGCTTGGAAAGAGAGTGGTTTTTAGTTCTGGCTGGGGTGCTGATTTTGAACTAGGTGCCCCCGTTCCCTGAAGGTCCCAGAAAATCTGCACATCAGAGGTCCCGGCGCCATCCTCAGTAACAACTGGCAGGTGGCGCGGCGGCACCATCCCTGGAGGCGGTGGCCCCAACAGCATCCATGGCACTTGGCCACAGCGCGAACTCTGCGAGGATGAAGTTGCTACTTCTCTGAATGCACTCCAGTTGTATTGCATCTCGACCACAGCGGATCTGAGGCTGCGACACTTCCCCCTCCCCCCATTCAACCCCTGGCACCAGGGAAGCAGCGAACTATTGGTCTGTTCAGTGCGGTATAAACAAAGCCCGCGGTCTGGGACGTTGAAGCGAGATGGGTCATGGGGCACAGAACTCAGCCCACCTTGGCTACATCCTCAGCACAGGATATCCGACCCAAAGGAGTGATTTGCGACACTTTGTTGAGAAGGGACTGGGGCGACATCATTCTTCTCCCCACAACCAACAAGGCGGGGCCTCAGGGAGCTGTCAGAGCACACAGTGGAGGGAGAGCTGCCTACACCAATCCACACCAATCCCTGCCTGAGAGATGTTTTCTTGTTGTTGTTGTTTTTACCTGAGCCTGGGTTTGCGTGTTGATTTGTATTGTCTTTGCGTTTATGTACCTTCGTTCCCTCTGTGGTTGTGTGTTTTCCTTTTCCTGGGCTACCTCAGGAAACAAGCCAAAGTACACATGGTGGAGAGTCCCAAATACCTCTACAAGTAGTGAAACAAAATAGCCAAATGCTCAACAAGAGAAACCAAGAGACACCATTCAAAGAACACTTCCTGAACAGACAGGTCCTGAACAAAGATCCCTCTCTAATGCAGCAAAACTCGCTGGGACAGAGGGTACAACATGCTTTTAAAATTAACAAGAAGAGATGGAAAGCTAACCATAATGACGAAGCAGAAGAACTATCCTCCAAAGAAATGACAGCTATAGAAAGCTCAAAACAGATATAGGAAACATAACTGAACAATAATTTAGAGAAATAACCATAAAATTTATCGCTGGGCTTGAAAAAGGCATGGAGGACACCAGAGAAACTATGGCTACAAACATTATAGAGATTAAAAATAGTTATGATGCGGGGCGCCTAGGTGGCTTAGTCAGTTAAGCGTCTGACTTTCGCTTAGGTCATGATCTTGTCGTTCATGGGTTCGAGCCCCCTGTCGGGCTCTGTGCTGACTGCCAGCTCAGAGCCTGGTGCCTATTTCAGAGTCTGTGTCTCCCTCTCTCCCTGACCCTCCCTTGCTTACCCTGTCTCTCTCTCTTTCTCTCCTAGAAATAAATAAAAATCTTAAGAAAATAGTTATGATTAATTATAAATGCTAAAAATGAGATACATAATAAAATAGAGGAAGGAAAACTGGTGTAACCCCTCTGGTAAACAGTGTGACGATTCCTCAAAAACATAACAATAGAACTCCCCTATAACCTAGAAATAGCACTCCTAGGAATTTATCTAAGGGATACAAATGTGCTCATGCACCGGGGCACATGTACCCAAATATTCATAGCAGCACCCTCAACAGTAGCCAAAACATGGAAAGAGTCTAAGTGTCCATCAACGGATGAATGGATCAAGAAGATGTGGTATATCTATACAATGGAATACTACATGGCAATGAGAAAGAATGAAACCTGGCCATGGTAGCAACATGAATGGACCTTGAGGGTGTTATGCTGAGCGAAATAAGTCAGGCAGAGAAGGAAAGATACCACATATTTGCAAATATAGGAGGATTAGGAGGAACTTAACGGAGGACCATGGGGGATAAGAAGGAGAGAAATAATGGGGGAGAGGGAGGTAAACCATGAGAGACACTTGAATGCTGAGAACAACCCAAGAGCTGATGGCGGTTGGGGAGAAGGAAGTGGGGGTGATGCGCATGGAGCAGAGCACTTGAGGGGATGATCATTGGGTTTTATATGTAAATCAAGTTGACAATAAACTATTTAATGGAAAAATTAAAAAAATGAATAAATAAAATACATGGAAGCAAATGAAAAGAAGCATGGTAGTCCCAATTCCTTGGCATGCCGAAAAAGCAGATTTAAGATGTAAATATACATCAGTAAAGGCCTCACACAATAAAAATAAAATCTCAAACTCACAACCAATTTACACTTACGAAGGTAGAAAAGCCAGAATAAAAAGGGATATAATAATAGAAGATAAATAAATGACATGGAAGGAAACAAAAATGGTAGAACAGATCAATAAACCCTTCAGGTTGTGTTTTGGAAGAATTAAAATTGATGTTCCCTGGCCACACTATTCAAACAGAAAAGAAACTGACCCAAATAGACAAAATCATGCATTTGACAGGAAAGATCAGAACTGACACCACAGAAATACAATCAATTATAAGGGAATAGTATGGAAAATTATATACTGACAAATTAGGCAAGTTGGAAGAAATGAATAAATTCCTAAAAACATATAAACTACCAAAATTTCAAAGGAGACATAGAAAAGGAAAATTACAGGCCAATCGCTCAGGTAAACATGGATGCAAAAATTCTCAACAACACTCTTGCAAATTGAATCCGATAATACATTTAAGGAATCATTTACGAGGATGGAGTCGGATTTATTCTTGAGTTACAAGGATGGATCAGTATTCCCAAATGAATCAAAGTGATACATCACATCACTAAGAGAAAGGATGAGAACCAAATGATACTCAAAAGACATGCAGAAAAGCATTCGAAAAACTACAGTATCTTTTCTGGATAAAAACCAACAAGCAAGTAGGGATAGATGGAAAATGTTTCAACAACATAAAGGCCATATACAAAAGACGCACTGTCAATATCCTTGATGAGGAAGAACTGAGTGATCTTTACAAAAGGTCAGGCACATGACAGGGATATCCACTCTCGCCACTTTTGTTCAACATAATACTGGAAGGCTTAACCGCATTGATCAAACAACAAAAAGAAATAAAAGGTATATGAATTAGAAAGGAACAAGTCAAGGTTTCACTCTTTGCAGATGACATGATACTCTGCCTGGAAAACCCAAAAGATTCCACCAAAAAATCCTTGTAGAGTTGATACAGGAATTCAGCAAAGTTGTAGGATATAAAAACAAAATCAAGTAACTGAGTCTATTTCCATACACCAAAAATTAAGCAGCAAAAAGAGACATTAAGGAATCAGAACTATTTACAATTGCACCAAAATTCATAACATACCTAGGAATAAACCTAACAAAAGACGTGAATGATTGTATTCTAAAACCTGTAGAAAGTACAGAAAGAAAATTAAACAAGACACAAAGAAATGGAAAAATAATCCATGGCCATGGATTGGAAAACAAATATTGTTAAAATATCAATACTACCAAAAACAATCTACACATTTAATGTGATCCTAATCAAAATGACACCAGCATTCTTCACAGAAAAAGAACAAAGTAGTTTAAAATCTGTATGATACCAGAAAACTCCGAATAGGCCAAACAATGTTGAAAAAGAAAATCAAAGCTGGAGGCATCACAATTCTAGATTTCATGCTGTAGTACAAATTATAATCATCAAGAAAGTATGGTACTGACACAAAAATAGACACATAGATGAATAGGATAGAATAGAGAACCCAGAATTGGACAACAAATATGAGGTTAAGTAATTCTCAATAAAGCAGGAAGGAGTATCCAATGAAGAAGAAAACAGTGTGTTCAGGAAATGGTGCTGGGAAACCTGGATAGTGACATACAAAAGATTCAGAATGGAACACTTTCCTACAGCATCTGCAAAATTATATTCAAAATGGATGAAAGACTTAAGTGTAAGACAAGAAAACATCAAAATCCACAAGAAAAAACAGGCATCAACTCGTTTGACCTCGACCACAGCAACTTCTTACTACACATGCATCTAGAGGAAAGGGAAATAAAAGCAAAAATGGATTATTGAGACCTTATCAAGATAAAAAGCTTCTGTTGATAATAAACTTTGAAAAATATTTCAATAAAAAAAGATAAAAACTTCTGCACAGTGAAGAAAACATGCAACAAAACTAACTGGCAACTGAGAAGGGGCAAGATATCAGAGAAGTAGGGAACTCGGTACATTCCACTTGCCTCCATATCTCACACAGAGAAGGCCTGAAGCCTTAGGAACCTTTACAGAATCCAGGAGTTTGGGAGGAAAAGAAGACAGAGTCCACTGAGAAAACATTCTAGCCTGAGTGTGAACTGGGGAAGATGAAATCGGGCCAGGACCAGAGACACAGAGGGATGGGGGGATCCCCGTCTGCAGGGAGTCTAGAGAGGAAAGAGAGTGGCTGAAACTCCTCAAGACACTGATCCTTTCACTGGAGAAGAGAAAAACGTACCCTTGGGACACAGAGGATTCCAGTTTCCTGCTCTCTAGCTGACCCTAGGAGGGACGCACGCGTCCCAGGCAACCCCACCAGGAAACTGCTCCCCGCTCACCAGCTCAACCTGGAGGGGACACGTGATGGCTGCACCTTTGTGCTTCTGGCTCTGCTGGATCCCTGTAGGGGAGGCGATGGGCTTAAAACTGGGAGATTTGCCCGCGAGTTTGTCTTTCTGGTGACAGAACACAGAGGGACCCGGTTTCCTGCTCTCCGGCTGACCCTAGATGGGACACACTCGTCCCAGGCGACCCCCAAATGAATCTGCCTCTTGTTCGCCAACCAGACCTAAGGAGACTGGAGCAGCTGCTTCTGGCTCAATCCCCAGGGAGAAAGCGAGAGGCTTGGGACTGTCCTGAGGGATTCGCCTGCGAGTTTGTGTTTCTGGAAATTTCAGTGGGGTACGCAGGCTGGGATCTGGAAACGAGGACTGGCCTGGGTTATAGAACACGGCCCACCTTGGCTGCGCCCCTGGCACAGGGATTTTACACCCCCAAAAAAGTGAGTTGCAACACTTGGTTCAAGAAGGGACTGGAGCTCCACCAGTCTTCTCCCCACATCCGCCAATGCAGGAATCACATGGGACGCACTGGGACAAACCACCCCCATCTCTGGCTAGAGAGCTGCCATCTTCCACTTTTTAAAATATATTTTTATATTTTTTATTATCTTCTTTTATTTATTTATTTATTTTACACGACCCTGGGCAAGACCAACATGTATGTACTGCCCTGATTAATTCTGGTCACTAGCTTGCTTAAACAGTGTCTTTTAATCCATTCTCTAGATATAAATTCTACACCTACGTACCTTTTCATCTCTTTCTCTCTGGAGTAATCAGACTACATACTTTCTCTGGTTAGCATCATCGACATTCCTTTTGCCTCTTCTGAAACCATATTCCACTCTTTTGTTCCTTGAAAAAAGCCTCTTCTTCCTTCTGCCTGCTCATTTCATTTCCAATTTTGCTTCATCCCCGCCCTGTCGTTTCTCGCTTTCTCTATGCTCTTCCAAAAACACTGCATATACCCAGCTATTTATTTCTACTGGTAAATCAGGTAACATGCTTTTACTATTCTTTGTCTATTGGGTTTCTCCTTTTTCCCTTTCTTTCCTTTTCTTTTTCTTTTTTATGTATTTTATTTCTTATTATTCGCCTTCCATCCTTCCTCATTTCTCGTTTCTTTTGCGTTTTCCCTTTATGTTTGCGTGCTTGTTGGACTTGTCTGTGGGTTTGTGTGCTTTTGTTCCTTGTGTGTTTGTCTGTTTTGTTTTCCAGGGCTACTTCAAGAAACAAGACAAAGAACACATGGTGGAGCATCCCAAATACTACTAAAGTAGGAAAATAAAATAACCAAGGTCTCAACAAGAGAGACCAAGAGATACTATCGAACGAACACTTTGTGAATGGACAGGCCCTGGACAGTCAAAGAGCCTTCTTTGGTACATCAGCACTGACAGGTGCAGAGTGCATAACAAGCTTTGAAAACTAACAAGGGATAGAAAGCTAACCAAAATGATGATACGAAAGAGCTCTCCTCCAGAGAAATTCCAGGAAGAATTAACAGCTAAAGAACTGCTCCAAAGAGATATAAGCAAAATAACCGAATAAGAATTTAGAACAATAATCATAAAATTAATCGCTTGGCTTGAGAAAAGCATGGAGGACATCAGAGAAACTATGGCTACAAACACGATGGGGCTTAAAAGTAGTTATGATGAATTTGAAAATGTGATAAATGAGATACATAATGAACTGGAGATGTAATGTACGGACTCAAGAGGCAGAAAGAATAAGTGATTCAGAAGACACAATTATAGAAAAAGAAGGAACTGAGAAAATGAGAAAAAAACTGATCCAGGAACATGAAAGAAGAGTTCGGGAGCTCAGTGATACAATCAAACAGAACAATTTCCCTATTATAGGAATCTCAGAAGAGGAAGAGAGAGGGAAAGGTGCTGAAAAAGTCCTGGAATGAATTATAGCAGAGCACTTCTGCAACCTGGGAAAGGAGGTAGACATTGAAATTCAAGAGACATAAAGAACTCTCCTCAGATGTAACTTGAATCCATCTTCTGCACGATGTATCATAGTGAAACTGGTAAAATATAAGGACAAAGAGAGATTTTTGAAAGCAGCTAGGGATAAAAGGGCCCTAACACACAAAGGAAAACCTATCAGAGTGGTGACAGACGTATCTACTGAAACTTGGCAGGCCAGAAAGGAATGGCAGGAAATCTTCAATGTGATGAACATAAAAAAATATGCAGCCAAGAATCCTCTATCCAGCAAGCCTGTCATTCAGAATAGAGGGAGAGGTTAAAGTCTTCCCAAATAAACAAAAATGAAAGAATTAATCACCACTAAACCAGCTCTACAAGAAATCCTTAGGGGGAGTCTCTGAAGGAAATGTTGAAAGGAACGCAAGATACCAGAAACACCACCACAAGCAAAAACCTCACAAAGAACACGATTACTCTAAATCCACATTTTTCAACAATAACACTGAATGTAAGTAGATTAAATTCTCCAATCAAAAACATAAGGTAGCAAAATGGAGAAAAAAACAAAATCCATCTATTTGCTGTCTACAAGAAACTCATTTTATACTGAAGGACACCTTCAGATTGAAAGTAAGGGCATGGAGAAACATGTATTATGCTACTGGAAGTAAAAAAAAAAAGCTGTAGTAGCTATATTTATATCAGACTAACTGGACATTAGACAGTAACCATGGATGAAGAAGGGCATTATATAATAATAAAAGGGTCTGTCGATCAGAAAGACTAACAATTATAAATGTCTACGCACCAAGTATGGGAGTACCTAAAACCATAAAACAGTTAATCACAACAGAAACACTCGTATGAATAAGAACGTGCTAATAGGAGGGGACTTTATACTCCACTTACAGCAATAGACAGTTCAACTAGACAGAAAGTCAAAAAAGACACAATGGACTTAAATGACACATGAGACCAGATGAATTTGACAGATATACTTAGAACTCGACATCCCTAGGCCATGAAATTCATTTTTCTCTCAAGTACGCATGGCACATTCTCCAAGATAGAACACATACTGGGTCATAAAGTAACCTAAATAAATATAAAAGAATTGAGATCATACCATGCAAACTTTCAGATCACAATGCTATGAAACTTGAAATCAATCACAGGAAGAAGTCTGGAAAACCTCCAAAAAAATGGAAGTTCAAAAACACCCTACTAAAGAATGAATGGTCCAATCAGGCAATTAGAAAAGAAATTTAAAATTATATGAAAACAAAGGAAAATAAGAATCCAACAATTCAAACTCTATGGGATGCGGGGAAAGTAGTCTTAAGAAGAAAGTACATTGCACTCCAGGCCTATTTAAAGAAATTAGAAAAAGCCGAAGTGCAAAATCTAAAGGGCACCTAAAGCAATTGGAGGGATAACAACAAGACATCCAAAAACCAGTAGAAGAAGAGAAATAATAAAACTCAGGACAGAAATAAACAATATAGAAACCAAAGAAACAGTTGAACAGATCCATGAAACCAAGAGTTGTTTTTTTGAAAAAATAAACAAAATTGACAAACCTCTAGCCAGGCTTCTCAAACTAAAGAAAAGGCACTTGAATAGACAAAATAATGAATGTAAATGGACTGATTACAACCAAACCCTCAGAAATATAAGGAATCATCAGGGAATACCATAAAAAACCATATGACGACAAAGTGCTCAACTTAGAAAAAACGGACAAATTCCTAAACACACACTCACTGACTTATTGACATGGTAAGAGATAGAAAACCTCAACAGACACATAACAAGTTAGGAAATTGAATCAGTCATCAAACACCTCCCAGAAAATAAGAGTCCTGGGCCAGATGGATTCCCTGGGGAATTCTACCAGACATTTAAAACAGATTAACATCCATTCTCAAACTATTCAAAAAAATAGAAATCGATGGACAACTTCCAGACTTATTTTATGAAGCCAGCATCACTTTGATTCCCAAGTCACACAGAGACCCAGCAAAAAAGAAGAGCTAAAGGCCAATATCCTTGGTGAATACAGATGCAAAAATACTCAACAAGATACTTGCAAATTGAATTCAATAGCACACTAAAAGAAATATCCACCAAGATCAAGTGGGACTCATTCCTGGGTTACAGGGCTGGTTCATTATTCGCAACTCAATCAATGTGATACATCACATCAACAAAAGAAAAGATAAAAACCATATTATTCTGTCAATAGACACAGAAAAAGCATTTCACAAAATACAGCATCCCTTCTTCATAAAGACCCTTGACAAAGTTGGGATAGAAGGAACTTACTTACATCATAAAAACCATCTATGAGAAGCCCTCAGCAAACATCATCCTCAACGGGAAAAAACTGAGAGCTTTACCCTGAGATCAGGAACACGACAGGGATGTCGACTCTCACCACTGCTGTTTAACATAATGCTGGAAGTCCTAGCATCAGCCATCAGACAACAAAAGGAAATAAAGGGCATCGGAATTTAGCAAAGAAGAAGTAAAACTTTCACTTTTCGCAGACGACATGATACTTTACATCGAAAATCCGACAGACTCCACCAGAAGCCTACTAGAACTGATCCAAGAATTCAGCAAAGTTGTAGAATACAAAGTCAACGTACTGATATCAGTTGCACTTCTATACACCAACAATGAAGCAACAGAAAGAGAAATCAAGAAATTGATACCATTCATAATTGCACAAAAAAAACATAAAATACCAAGGAAGAAACCTAACCAAGGATATAAAAGATCTGTATGATGAAAACTATCAAAAACTTATTAAGGAAATTGAAGAAGACACAAAGAAATGGAAAAACATTCCATGCTCATGGATTGGAAGAATAAATATAGTTAAAATATCATTACTACCAAAAGCTATTACTCATTCAATGGAATCCCAATCAAAATTGACCAGCATTTTCACGAAACTTGAACAAACTATTCTAGCATTTGTAGGGAACCACTAAAGACCCTGAATAGCCAAAGTAATATGAAGTAGAAAACCAAAATGGGAGGCATCACCATCCCAGGCTGTAGCCTCTACTACAAAGCTGTCATCATCAAGACAGTATGCTATTGGCACAAAATAGACACGTAGACCTATGTAATAGAATAGAGAACTCAGAATTAGACCCACAAATGTATGGCCAACTAATTTTTGACAAAGCGGTAAAGAGTATCCAATGGAAAAAAGACAACCTCTTTCACAGATGATGCTGGGAGAACGGAACAGCAACATACAGAAGAATGAAGCTAGATCATTTTCTCACACCATACAAAAAAAAAAAAACCACCCCAAATGGATAAAGGACCTGCATTTCAGACTGGAAAGCATCAACCCCTACATGGGAAAGTGGGAAAAAACCTCATTGACCTCAACCACAGGAGTTTCATACTTTACATCCCCAAGGCAAGGGAATCAAGAGCAAAAATGAACTACTGACACCTTATGAAGATTAAAAAAAAAAAAAGTTTCTGTATGGGAAAGGAAACAATCCATAAAATGAATAGGCAACTGACAGAATGGGAAAAGACAGTTGCAGATGACACATCAGATAAAGGGCTAGTATCCTCCATCTATATGGAACTCATCAAACTACACACCCAGAAAAACAAATAATCCAGTGAAGTAATGGACAGATGACATGCACAGATACTTCTCCAAAGAGGACATCAGGATGACCCACAGTCACACAAAGTAACGCTTGGCATCCCTTCTCATCAGAGAAATACAAATCAAAACCACACTAAGATACCACCCCATGGCGGTCAAAGGGACTAAAATGAACAAATCAGGAAACTCTAGATGCTAACGAGGATGTGGAGGATTGGGCACCCTCCTATAGTGTTGGTGGGAATGTAATCTGGTGCAACCCCTCTCGAAGACAGTATGGAATTCTCAAAAAATGAAAAATAGTACTGCCCTATAACCCAGCAGCAGCACTGCTAGGAATTTATTCTAGTGATACAGGATGCTGATGCACAGGGGCACATGAACCCCAATGTTCATAGCAGCATTCACAATAGTCAAAACATGGAAAGAACCTAAGTGTCCATCAACTGATGAATGGGTCAAGAAGATGCGGTATATTTATATAATGAAATACTACATGGCAATGAGAAAGAATGAAATCTGACCATTTGTAGCAACATGGATGCAACTAGAGGGCGTTATGCTGAGCGAAATAAGTCAGGCAGAGAAGAACAAATACCATATGTTTGCACGTATAGGTGGATGAGGAGGAATTAGCGGAGGATGATTAGGGAGATAAAAGAAAAACAGTTGAGGAGAAAGAGGGAGGCAAACCATGAGAGCCTCCTGAATGCTGAGAACAAACTAAGGGCTGATAGGAGTGGGGTAGAGAGGAAGGGGGTTGATGGGCATGGAAGAGTGCACTTGTTTGGATGAGCATTGGGTGTTATATGTAAACCAACTTGACAATAAACTATTTAAGAAAAAAAGAAGAAAGATAGAATTAAAAAAAAAAGAGCTTCTGCATGGCAAAGGAAACAATCCATAAGACTAATAGACAACTGATGGAATGCAAAAGATAATTGCAAATGACATATCGGATAAAAGGCAAGAATCCAAAATTTATAAGGAACTCACCAAACTCCACATCTGGAAAACAAAGAATCCAGTAAAAAAAAGTTATTTTAAATGAACTTTTAATGAATTTTTTCCTAAGCGAATCATACCCCTAGTCCAACAAGCCGAGGACTGATGGGGTTGTGGGGGAGGGGAAGGGGAATACTGGGCATGGAGGAGGGCACGTGTGGGGATGAGCACTTGGTGTTATATGGAAACCAACTTGACAATAAACTATTAAATAAATTTAAAAAATAAAAGCTCTTTTCACCTCACTACCACCACTTATGAACATCTTCATAAAAAAGTCTCTAGTATTAATTGTGTTTTATTTATATTCCCAATTTTGAAATTAAGCTTCTGTGAACATCTAATAATAAAAACAACTTATCAAAACAGGAAAAACTCCTACATTGATGTATATTTGATCCTCTGCCTCTGCTTCAGATTGGTTGTTGTGGAAATCATATAAATCACACATTCTCTAAACATCACATCTACGTCTCAAGGCTGAGAAGAAAATTTTTTGAAACATTAGACACTGGCAGCAATTCTGATAAAAGAAAGCCACTTAAGACATAACACTTGGTGACATTAATGCTTGCAAAGCCGCCAACCATTAAATCCAATGACTGCTAATACAACCAGCAACATGTTTGTATTAACAAGGATTTATGCTGAGCAGAATAAGACCTACAAATAAGAGTTCATATCATATGAACACACTCTCTAAAGCGAAACTATTCTGAAGAAACATGAGAAAGATTAATAGTTCCGTGGGGACAGGGCGAAGTAAGGAACTAGGAAGGAAGAATTCCAAGGGAACATTAAAGAGATTTTAATGGGAATTATGTGTTCAGTCTGATGTGTTGATTCTCAAATCACTGTTCTATCATATCTCACATCGGCATGTGAACCTCACTCTATGTCAGGTACATTCATCAAAGCTCTTATAAATAAACACAGAGACTACTCAGTAGGAACACAATGATAGTGACATATTAAAGACTTAAAAAGACACCTGCACTGACCCTGATTCCCTCTCTATTTAAGGTCAACTCCAGAGCAAGCAAAATTATCTGTACCCTTTACAGAAAGTGTTCCACATTCTTCAGGACCCCGCCCGCTCAGGCCTGCAGGTGGACTGAGGGAGGTCGTGGATCCTGTAGGGAGGAGCACCGGCCCAAGTCCTGGGCTCACTCTCACTACATAAGTGCACTTGGACACCTCACCACCCTCTACAACTTGGTTGTAGGTTCACATCTCCTTATAGGACATGATGACAGCTATATCCCACGAGTCGTGTGCAAATGTAAAACCAAATTCTCATGGAGCAAAAGTGTGATCTTTGGAAAATGATAGTAACTAATTTTATTTTTCCAAAAGCTGTCAAAACACCAAATTAAAGAGATTTACATCTGCTCAGGTGACGGCCCTCTTTGTAACGACTGAATACATAGCTGCTTATATACGCAGAGGACATGCAAATCAGACCCGCCCTGTGCTGATTAAACCGGCCCAGCCCTGACCCTGCAGCTGGGAGAGGAGCCCCAGCCCGGGAGTCCCAGGTGTTCCCATTCTGTGATCAGGACATAACACAGGCATCTCACCATGGACTTTGTGCTTCGCTGGGTTTTCCTTGTTGCTGTTTTAAAAGGTAATTCAAGGTGAACAAGAGACACTGAGTGTGTGAGTGGATATGAGTGAGAGAAACACGAGATGTGTGACAGCTTCCTGACCAGGATGTCTTGTGTCTGCAGGTGCCCAGTGTGAGGTGCAGCTGGTGGAGTCTGGGGGAGGCCTGGTGAAGCCTGGAGGGTCCCTGAGACTCTCCTGTGCAGCCTCCGGATTCACCTTCAGTAGCTACGGCATGAGTTGGGTCCGCCAGGCTCCAGGGAAGGGGCTGGAGTGGGTTGCATACATTTATAGTAGTGGAAGTAGCACAAGCTACGCAGACTCCGTGAAGGGCCGGTTCACCATCTCCAGAGACAACGCCAAGAACACAGTGGATCTGCAGATGAACAACCTGAGAGTCGAAGACACGGCCACGTATTTCTGTGCGAGAGACACAGCGAGGAGTCATCAGGGTGAGCCCAGACACAAACCTCCCTGGAGAAGGGGATCAGCACCACCAGGGGGCGCACACGATGCACAGCTCTGGTTTATGTTCCCAGGAGCAGGGACAGATGGAGGTCACAGGCAGGTTTCCTGTCAGGGCCTGGGGCTTCCTCCCCATAGAGTACTTTCCCCCAGGGAGCCCTTATGGACACGTGATTTCCTGCTTAACTTTCAGTCTCTGAATGAGATACTTGAAATAGGAAACATATAGGAACAGGCACAGAAGACAGAGGTGTTTGCACTAGCTTAATCCTTGTCACTAGAAATGAATTAATTACAGATATCTTGAAGACCATCAACGAAGCATTACAACATTCCTTGTTGCACTCACTGTTCATTACACGCCCGCCCACATAAATGTGTAAGCTCGCTAGAATCCACATACAGTGTATCGTGGACACGAAGCTGCAGAGGCGCCGAATACCTTCATCTAGAAAAGACAGACTGCTGGTGGGCTCATTGTCTGAAGAATGTTCGCTGCATCAATATTAGCTGAAAGCATGGGAAACCAAATGGACCCCCACCAGGGCATAGTGTTATGGGGAGCCTGAAGTTCTCTCTCTCTCTCTCTCTCTCTCTCTCTCTCTCTCTCTCTCTCTCTCTCACACACACACACACACACACACACACACACACACACGTGGGGCGAGGGAGAGAGAAAGAGAGAGAAATAGGTGAGCATGAAACTTTCACGGCCTTCTTCATTTCGGAAGTGTGGATCTGACACAAAATGTCATCAGAGCTGTGTGTCCTTCTGAGGCTCAATTGCACATCTTGATATTCTAGTCATGGTATGTGATTTCCTCAAAATCCAGCAGGCAGAAATTTACCTCAGACATCAGGTGGTTTTTCCTTGTGGAACAATGAATGTCTCTCTGCCTTGATATCATAAGGCTGGTGTGATTTCATTCATGTCCATGCAAATTCCAGGACAATATCTCCTTCCCAGGGGTCCCGAATGCACTCAGAGTTCAATGTCCCTTGTTTCACAGATGGTGATACTCACTATCACGGTGCGTCCACAACTTGATTAATTATCAAGTATTTTCCAGAAAGTCCCCCCACACACAGTGATGCACCATCTTCTCTCAGAGATGATCAGTTGTCATTTCTCCTGCAATAATTCCCCTGCTCTCTTGGATCACAACCTAGTATGCAGTACTTGAAATGTTGACATGGAATACATCACACTTCATTTTCATCAATTCACACACCATAGCTGGCTATTAATGTGTAACAGAAAAACAGGACATTGTTCAATATGGGACAAAGATGTGTTTACCAAATAAACCTGGATAAAACCTCTGCGTTTCTTCCCGTGCCTTCCTACTTCCTCTCTGTCCAGGAAGCGGGGTGCGGTGCCATGAGGGACGTGAGGCTCTGAAGGACAGGGAATGCGGTGTCCTACATGAAACCAGCACTGACCCCAACTTCAGAGGAGACACAGAAAGTACCCTTTACTCTCGGCGTCCTTACATTTTCGTGACATCCCAGGAGTGTGCACCTGATGCCATACCTCTGTCCCTTTGGTGATATTGTGCCCCATGGATACAGGAGGTCAGGACCACCGCCACCCTGAGGGTGAAACTCTTTGGGAGGGTCGTTCTCAAGAGAAGCACATCCAATTTGAGTTCTTCATATGTCTGTTGTCACTCATTCTGTGTGTGCGTATCTCAGACATTCCAGAATGTGTAAGATCAATTACTAATCTAACGCACCTGTTTCCTTGTGACTGTGCTCAGGTTGTGTGGACTCACCCAGGTGAACCTGGAGAAGGAGTCCCAGGTGGTTAGACTCTCACAGTCTCTCTCATTTACCTGCGTCACCACTAAATTCTCACCAACAACAGACGACTTCAGGTATTTTTCATTTAATTCAGTGTTTGCAACTCTAGAATCCTGTTTTGCTGTCCATAGTTAGCAGGCTGTTTTAGTTATGTTATTGTAAGACATTTGTACATTGGATTCTTTTGAAAGAGGATCATGGGGGAGAAGAAGGGGGAAAGTAGTGCGGGAGAAGGAGGGAGGCAAACAATGACTCTTGAATGCCGAAAACAAAGTGAAGGCTGGTGGGGGTGGGGGTTGAGAATGGGGTGTGATGCCTCACGCCAGTCAGAGTGGCTAAAATGAGCAAATCAGAGAACTCTAGATGCTGGCGAGGATGTGGAGAAACGGGCACCCTCCTACACTGTTGGTGGGAATGTAAAGTACAGCCCCTCTGGAAAACAGTGTGGAGGTTCCTAAGGAAACTAACAATAGAACTCCCCTAGGACCCAGCAATAGCACTGCTAGGAATTTACCCAAGGGATACAGAAATGCTGAGGCATAGGAGCACATGTGCCCCAATGTTCATAGCAGCACTCTCCACAATAGCTAAAACATGGAAAGAGCCGAAATGTCCATCAACAGATGAATGGATCAAGAAGATGTGGTTTATCTATACCATGGAATACTACATGGCAATGAGAAACAATGAAATCTGGCCATGTGTAGCAACATGGATGGACCTTGAGGGTGTTATGCTGAGCGAAATAAGTCAGGCAGAGAAGGACAAATATCATATGTGTGCACGTATAGGAGGATTAGGAGGAACTTAACAGAGGACCAAGGGGGAGAAGAAGGGCGGAAATGGTGGGGGAAAGGGAGAGAGGCAAACCATGAGAGACTCTTGAATGCTGACAAAAACTGAGGACTGATGGATGTGGGGGGGAGGGGGGATGGGCATGGAGGAGGGCACTTGTGGGGATGAGCACTGGGTGTTATGTGGATACTAATTTGACAATAAACTATTTGTGAAAAAAAAATAAAATAAAATAACAGTTTGGCCTGAAGCTAAAAAAAAAAAAAAGAATAAGGTGTGATGGGCATCGAGGAGGAAACTTGTGGGGATGAATACTGGGTGTTATATGGAAACCAACTTGACATAAACTATGCTAAATAAAAAGAAATTGCTGTAGTTGAGGACAAGGAGGTTTCTCCCTGCTTTCTCTTCTATGGTTTTGTTGTTTTCCTGTCTCGCATTCAGGTCCTTTATCCATTTTGAGTTTATTTTTGTGTATGGTGTGAGAAAATGATCTAATTTCATTCTTCTGCATGTTGCTGTCCAGTTCTCCCAGCACCATCTGTTAAAGAGGCTGTCTTTTTTCCATTGGATCCCCTTCCATGCTTTGTCAAATTTTAGTTGGCCATACATTTGTGGGTCCAATTCTGAGTCTTCTATTCTATTCCATTGGTCTCCGTGTCTGTTTTTGTGCCAACACCATACTGTCTTGATGATCACAGCTTTGTAGTAGAGACTAAAGTTTAGATGGCGGTGCCTCCCGTTTTGGTGTATTCGGGGTCTTTGTGGTACCATACAGATTTTAGGATAATTTCTTCTAGTTTTGAGAAGTATGCTGGTGCAATTTTGACTGGGATTGCATTGAATGTGTAGATTTCTTTGGGTACTAATGACATTTTAACAATATTTATTCTTCCAACCCATGAGCATGGAATGCTTTTTCATTTCTTTCTGTCTTCTTCAATTTCCTTCATAAGTTTTCTTTAGTTCATAGCAGCACTCTCAACAATAGCCAAAACATGGAAAGAGCATAAGTGTCTATCAAATGATGCATGGATCAAGAAGATGTGTTATATTTTATACAATGAAATACGACATGGTAATGAGAAAGAATGAAATCTGGCCATTTGTAGCAATATGAATGGAACTAGAGGGTGTTATGCTGAACGAAATAAATTAGGCAGAGAAGGACAGATATCATACGTTTGCATATATAGGTGGAATAGGAAGAAACTAACGGAGGACCATGTGGGAGAAGAAGGGAAAAAATAGTTGGGAAGAGGAAAGGAGGCAAACCATAAAAGACTTCTGAATGCTGAGAACAAATTGAGGACTGATGGGGGTGGGGGAGAGGGGAAGTAGGGTGATGGGCATGGGGAAGGGCACTTGTTGGGATGAGCACTGGATGTTATATGTAAACCAATTTGATAATAAATAAACTATTTAAGAAGAATAAAATAAATAAAAACAAAATCTCTCAAGAAACAATAGACCAAGGCCAGATAGATGGCTTTACAAGCTAAGTTTACCAAATACTTAACGAATAGTTAATACCTATTATTCTCAAACTGTTTCAAAAATTCAAATGGAAATAAAGATTCCAAATTTGTTCTAAGAGAGCAGTATTATCATGACTCTCAACCAGGCAGAGACCCCACTAAAAAAGAGAATTACAGGCCATAATCCCTGATGAATATGGATGTAACAATTCTTAATAAATATTAACAAATAAATCCAACAATATATTAAAATATTTATTGGCCACAGTCAACTGGAATTACTCCTGGCCTGCAGGGGGTGAGGGCACCACAGAAATGACAGGAACTTCTGATCCGTAAGGTGAGGGGTCTCCTGTGCCTTGTCGCTTGAGCCACATCAGGTCATATTTGAGGGCAGCCATAGGTTCTGGTCTTACAACCCAGAGTCCAGTAAGTAGGGTTGCCTCCAACCTCCACTGACTGCTGTCCCACATCATTCTAGCAAGATTTTTAGCTCTATTGAGTGATCCATTCATGTCTATTGACACATCATGTGTACATGGTCCCTTGTGGTTGTTGGAAATCCCTAGCATCTCCATCAGCTCTGTGAATCTGTCTCAAGGTTTCTCAATATCTCCAATTCCCTGTGGCAGAAAAGATCTCGTCGCTACAGTCACTCCACTGGGATTTCTAGAAGGTCAGGAACGTGCGAACCTCACTGGGTATGCCCAATCTCTCCTGCTATTGGTTCCAGAGAGAAGTGGGTCCCATGGTGGGGAGCACAGTCCAGAATCGAGGCTGCTCTCACCTGATCTGTGGGACACTCACACACTCCTTCTCTGCTGCAGTGTGTGTCTATTCACCTCTACAATGGCAGTAAATTGAGTCCTACCTCACATGTTTGGGTGAACATGAGAAAGAAGGAATGTAATGGGATTTAATATTCACCACAGCAAAAAAAATCACAAGATTCATCACAATTTTCTGAAAGATATCATGGTACCAAATGATTCCAGATTCCTCACACTTGCTCTGGTTCACTGCCCATCTAAGGATTCTATTTCGAGTATTAGCTATATTGTCAGAGTATATGCAAATAGGGCCTTCCCTCTGTTGTATAAACCAGCCAGCTTTCAATCCTGCAGCTGGGAGAGGAGACACCGCCCTGGGATTCCCAGGTATTCCCATGCCGTAATCAGGACAGAACAGACATCTCACGATTGATTTATGCTTGGATGGATTTTTTTTCTTGTTCTTTTATTTATTTTTTTTAATGTTTTTTATTTATTTCTAGGAGAAAGAGAGAGAGACAGCGTGAGCAGGGGAGGGTCAGAGAGAGAGGGAGTCACAGACTGAAACAGGCTCCAGGCTCTGAGCTGGCAGTTAGCACAGAGCCCGATGCGGGGCCCAAACCCACGAACCGAGAGATCATGACCCGAGTGAAAGTCGGACACTTAACCGACTAAGCCACCCGGGTGCCCCTCTTCTTGTTCGTTTAAAACATAATACATGGTGAACAAGAGACACCAAGGATGTGAGTGGATATGAATAAAAAACCGTGGATGTGTGACAGTTGCCTCACCAGGATGTCTTGTGTCTGGAGGTGTCCAGTGTGACAGTCACCTGGTGTAGTTTGGGGAGACGTGTTGAAGCCTGAGGTTCCCTGAGACTTTCTTGTGCAATCTCTGGATTCACTTTCAGTAACAATGACATGCACTGGGTCCGCCAGGCTCCCGGGAAGAAGCTGCAGTGGTCGCATGTATTACTACTGATGAAAGTAGCACATACTACCCAGGCTCTGTAAAGGGATGATTCACCATTTCCAGAGACCACATCCAGATCACACTGTATCCGCAGATGAACAACCTGAGAGCCGAGGACACGACCATCTATTACTTGGCGAAGGACACAGTGAGGGGACATCGTGTGAGCACAGACACGTCTTTCCTGCAGGGACACAAGAGGTGCTGTGCTGTGGGGGAGCTCAGTTCACCAGGGGCCTCTCAGGTCACGAGGGGTTGCCTAGGTCAGCAGGGTGATACTCTTTCCACCGCAGGAGCAGATGCTAGTGGAAGTTAAATCCATGTTTCCTGTAACTTTTTGGAGCTTCCTCTTCATAACGCTGTTTCCCAAGGGGAGTCTCTCCAGAATCATGGTTTGTTCTTACCTCATAAATCTTTGAATAGTAACATTACTTAAAATAGGAGAAAAGTACACTTACACGCCCAAAAGGCAGAATGTCACAGGCACTTGCCTAATCATTTCCTTAAATGACAGTTAATTCTAGATATTCTCATTTAAGTCTACTAATCTATAAAAAGTGTCCGTTGTACTGAACAACCCAGCACCACACAGCCCAGTACATGAGCTATGAACAGTATCATAAACTGTATGCTGGGCATCAGGCCACCTGGGCGTTATAAGCCAAAGCAGGGGAAGAATGACCCCAGTACTGGGGATCATTGTGTGGTACCATCTCATACCATCTATTTCCGGTGACACCTCTCAGAGGCAGAGACCCCACCCAACTTGGTATAATTGTAGAATCAAATGATAAGACACATACACAACAAGAAATATACCATGATTTAAATTTATTATTTATTTTTATTTTTTAATGGTTTATTGTCAAATTGGTTTCAATATAACACCCAGTGCTCATCCCCACAAGTGCCCTCCTCCATGCCCATCACACCTCTTTTCCTCCTTCCACCCCACTGCCCTCAGGTTGTTCTAGGCATTCTCATGGTTTACATCCCTCCCTCTCTCCCACTATTTTTTGCCGTCTTCTCACCCACTGTCCTCTGTTAAGTTCCTTATCCTCCTATACGTGCAAACATATGGTATTTGCCCTTCTTTGCCTGATTTATTTCGCTCAGAATAACACCCTCAAGGTACATCCATGTTGCTACACATGGCCGGATTTCATTCTTTCTCATTGCCATGTAGTATTCCATTGTATAGATAAACTGTATCTTCTTTGTCCATTCGTCCATTGATGGAAACGTAGGCTCTTTCTGTGTTTCGACTACTGTTGAGGGTGCTGCTGTGAACATTCGGTTCCATGTGTCCCTATGCATCAGCACTCCTGTGCCCCTTGGGTAAATTCTTAAAAGTGCTAAGGCTGCGTTATAAGGAGTTCTATTGTTAACTTTTTGAGGAATCTCCACACTGTTTTCCAGAGGGGCTGCACCAGGTTACATTCTCACCAACCGTGTAGGAGGGTGCCCATTTCTCCACATCCTCGCTAGCATCTAGAGGGCTCAGGATCCCTCCTCATCAGGGAGATATCTTTTATTTTTTAAATAGTTTATTGTCAAGTTGGTTTCCATATAACACCCAGTGCTCATCCCCACAAGTGACCTCCTCCATGCCCATCACCCCCTTCCCCTCTCCCCACACCCATTAGCCCTCAGTTTGTCCTCTGCATTCTAGGGTTCTCATAGTTCTCCATCCCTCTCCCCCACTATTTTTCCCCTTCTTCTTCTTGATCACCTCCTTCATTGAGGTGTCTGTTGATCTCCAGCAATGCCAAATGGCATGACAGAAATGCTTTCATCAATCTAAATAAGGACAGTAAATCAGAGATTTTTTTGTGTGTGTGGATCAGTGATAGAAACACAGTAAGTCCTCTTTCACCATTAAAAGGGAGGCCACTTGTGGGGATGAGCACTGGGTGTTGTATGGAAACCAACATGACAATAAACTATTTAAAAAACGATTTGTATTTAAAAAGAAAAAAGCAAAGAATGATGCTTTCTTCTGAGATGTCCCATGAGTAGGGCAGGAGCAGAGGCAGGAATGAGACTTATGGTGTCTGTAAAAAAATATCAGAAGACATAATCTGATGACTAATTCCAGGTGACAACTACAAAATGAGTGAAGGGGAATGTAGAAGCCTATCCGCATCCCTAGAAAATGAGAATGTGTATATGTAAGCCCATAATAACAAAGATACTACAAGTGGACAGAGGTCTTAGGCAGTGTCTATCCTGGAAGCTGTCCACTCCCCAAGGTCATCAGCTTGCTCTGAAGGACTTGTGTTCACTGTGTGCTCATAAAGACCAGAAGCTTCAACAGGATCCACAAGAATCCAGTTTGTGCTTCTTCATTACAGGAGTCTTCCAACTGCACAGAATAACTAATTGGTCCTTCAGTTGCTGGTATCAGCTCAATGTGTGTGCCCTCAACCATCCCCATGAGAGAACCGAATGCCAATGTGGTGGTAGGAGGAGGCAGGGCCTCTCAGAAACACATAGGTCATGAAAGGGCTGCCCCCTCATGATGGGATTAGTTCCCTTATACACCAAGATGGGGAAAGTCCCCTGTCTCATGGCCCCATGTGAGGTGACAGGGAATGGATGGCCAAGGACATGAGCGATCTCCAGACACCAAATCTGCCTGCCTCTTGACCTTGGACTTCCCAGACTCCAGAACAATAAGAAATGAGTGTCTGTGGCTTAAATCCACCAAGTCTGTAAAGAGTGTTACAGCATCCAGAGCAGACTAACACGTTAGTGACACAGAAACCAAGTACTGACACTCTGGCATTTCCTTGCTGCATTTGTGGTGAAAAGTACCTGATAAGTTCCTTCAGTGAGCCTGAAGACAGTTGGTTTTTTCCTCTCACATTTTTTCCCAAAATATTGAATTTAATAGGAGAAAATCAAAGGAAAGGCAGCCTTAACCTGTAAGTGACAGGAGTGGATATGACTCATGAGTCGTTTTGAAAATGTCCCCACATCTGAATGTCATAGGGCAGAGCCTATAATTGGAGGAAATATTTCTACATGCATGGCTCTTCCACATACCATGTCATACAGAGATGAGTGATGTGCCCTTGAGTCAGTGGATCATAGGGCCGTAAGTGCTGCTGGGACTGTCTTTAAAATGGGAAAATGTAAAGCAAATTCAAATACTAATTAAAGAACAACTCAGTCTCGGACATATTGAACCTTCAACTAGCCCTTGGCACACTCCCATTTTCTGCATTCCAAAGAAGTCAGATACGTGGAGGCTCCTCCACGACTTAAGAGCTGTTAATGTTCATATGATCCCAATTGAACCATTACAATTTAGACTTCCTAACTCAGCTTTAATTCCTCAAGCTTGTAACGACATTATAATTGATTTAAAAACTTCTCGTTGTTGTTGTTGTTGTTGTTCTTACTATACCATTGTGCCCAGAAGACAAAGGAAGGTTCACTCTCTTTCTCCCCACTATTAACAATCATCAACCCAGACGGAGATTTCACTGGTAATACCTGCCACTAGGCATGATGAACAGCCCAAATATGGGTCAATACTTTGTTAATACAGCTCTATTACCCACTAGAGAAAAGTGTCCTCAAGTTCACATTTATCATTATATGGGTGGTATCTTTTTTTTTTAATATATTTTTTATTTATTTCTAGGAGAGAGAGAGACAGAGACAGCGTGAGCAGGGAAGGGTCAGAGAGAGAGGGAGTCACAGACTCTGAAACAGGCTCCAGGCTCTGAGCTGGCAGTCAGCACAGAGCCCGACGTGGGGCTCGAACCCACGAACCGCGAGATCATGACCCAAGCGAAAGTCGGACGCTTAACCGACTAAGCCACCCAGGCGCCCCGGGTGGTATCTTAATAGTAGCTCCCCAACAAAATATACCTGAAGATTCTTTACAATTTTTATTCAATTAGTCACTTCCGTTGGCCTCCTCATTGATCCTGAAAACGTTCAAAAATCAACATATTGGAAATACTTAACATATAAACTATTACAAAACTATGTCACTCCACGGCATATAAAAATTCATTTCTCTAACCCTGTAATCCTTAGTTTGCTACAGCAATCCTTGGGACATATTAATGGGTCCCAAATATCAGCTTACAGACCCTCTTTAGGAATTCTGACATATCAGCTTACTTCACTTTTTAATCGGTCAAAAGAGGCCCCAGCATCGCTCCCCCGCTATGACTGACCAAAAGCTCTAGAGAAATTGCATCTCATAACCCACTGGGCCGTCATTACCTTTGTTGAATAACAGGAATCTCAATTTCCCTTCACTCTTTAATTTTTATTTTTTTACAAATAGTTTATTGTCCAATTGGTTTCCATATAACACCCAGTGCTCATTCCCACAAGTGCCCTCCCCCATGCCCATCTCCCTCCTCCCGCCCCACACCCATCAGTCCTCTGTTTGTCGTCAGTATTCAAGAGTCTTTCATGGCTTGCCTTTCTCCCTTTCACCCACATTTTCCCCATTATCTTTTAATTTTAAGCACAATCCATTCTTCCACTGGAGTTATCTGTCAGTTTTGGCCTATCAAATGTGTAATCATTGAATGTAATTTTTATCCTCCAACCCAAACATCCAGATTCTCCTTATTTGTCACTTTGATTGCAATTAATTCAAAAAGGCTGCAATCGGATTTTTCAACTTAGAAGAACTGACTCTGTATCTATTTTTCTAGGGATTAGTAAAGATGAGATAGAATATCTTTGGACTCACAGCGAACCTTTTCAAATCACTGGCAGTTCACACGCGTGACCTTCTTTATTCTCTTCCACAATATCTGAAGATCCAGGGCCTTCAATTACTTAATTTCTCTGCCATGCCTTGGCTTCAAAACAATCAACTCTCAGTGCTCTTACTGTTTCTATTGATGGCTAAAAACAAAACAAAACAAAAAAACCTTGGAAGTTGTCTTTACATGGGCAAAAAAATGCAACCTGGAAACACGCTTACAAAGCTCCCACTACTTCTCCCCAGAGGGCTTACGTAACCACTGTTATATAAACCCTCAAAACATTTTTTAATCACCCAGTTAATTTGATTACCAATTCCTAATATATTACTCAATTCCTCAATGACTATCCCTGTATTCTCAAGACTAACCGCATTCAAACTTTGCTCAATATGTTTCTAGAAGCCCAAGCACTTTTACTAACAAGTCATCGTGTCATTTTCATATTTCATATTCGAAGTCATTGTCATTTACCTGGATGCCTTACATAAAGAAGTGACCTAACTGACTCCTTATTACTAGGATCACATTTCTTGTCACTGTCACTTCTCATTCCTTTTCCACCAAGTTGCATGCTTTGTATCCAAACAAATTTCTATTCCTCTCTCTCAGGCAAACTATGTCATTCATACCTGCCTAGAATGACACTAATTTTCCCCTGCCTATCTACCCCATGGAATAAATCCTTGGGTCTTCGAAAACAATCAATTATGGCACATGGAAGTCAGGAATGTATCATCTTTGTTAAATCCCATTGTATGCATGTGTCTGTGGACACCTTTTCTGGATACATATGGGCCTCTGACAAAGGGGAGGATGCACTTCATATATTATATCCCACTTGCTTGAATGCTTCACAGTAATGAGGGCATCAGAAAAATCAAATAGTAACTGATAATTTCCCAGTTTACACCTCACCATAGCTACAGTCCTTCTTACAACAATGGAATATCTGTCATTCGATCAGAATTTCTTATAACTCAGAAGATCAAGCCATCATAGAACATGCAAACAGCCTTTTAAAACTGCTTTTATTAAAGCAAAAAGGGAGAAGACACCAACGTGGCCGAGAAGTAAGGGGATCCTAAGTGGTTTTTTTTTTAAATTTTTTAAAATGTTTTATTTATTTCTGGGAGAGAGAGAGAGACAGCGCGAGAAGGGGGGGGTCAGAGAGAGGGGGAATCATATACTCTGAAACAGGCTCCAGGCTCTGACCTGGCAGTCAGCACAGAGCCCGACGCGGGGCTCGAACCCATGAACCGCGAGATCATGACCTAAGCGAAAGTTGGACGCTTAACCGACTAAGCCACCCAGGCACCCCTGATCCTAAGTTCTTTCATCTCTCATACTAAGCAGTGTTGAGGCCAAAGGACTTTGAACTCCAAGATTCTAGAGGGCAAAATGACAGACATACTTCCAGGGATCACATGACAGGCCATAGATCCATAATTGTGAACTTTGAGAGATAGAACGAATGGAGAAGAGGGATCCCCTTCTTCGGAGAGACAGAGGGAAGAGTAAGAGGGTCTGGGGAAGCCTATGACAGTATATGGACAAGAGAAAAACCAAGGACCAGGGTGGAGAGAGATCCAATCTCTAACTGCTGGGGTTTCTCCAGACTGGGACTGGATTCCCTGTTTGAGCATCTGTGTAGGAGGGGAGAGAACCTCAGGGACAGCAACTAGTTCAATGGCACAGTCCGCAGTGGGAGAGAGCAATCTTCTCCCTGAAGTGCTGTGAGAAGATATGGATCCTCTCGAAGGAGCAGCACTTCCCTGAAACTGAGGTACACAGAGCGGAAACCTTAAAGACATAGGGGATTAAGTCCTAGCTGAGTGGCATGTGAGTTCGCTGAGCAAGACAAACCACAGGCACAGCGCAGTGAGGCGGCGGGGCAGCTCTTCTCCAGAAACGGGACACGGAGTGGAAATCTTTAAGACGCCAGGGTTTAAATGCAGCCAAGGGGGAAGGAGGCAAGAGGGCCGGTGGAGTGGGAGAAACCACCTCGTTTGCACCCATGGCGCGGTGAGGACAGCTTGAACAGAGTGGTTTGGGACACCTGGTCCATGGACGAGAGACTGAGGTGTCACCATTTTTCTCCCCATTGCCAACAAGGTGGGGCTTCACGGAAAAGACAGCAGGCCCACAGTGGAGTCAGGACCAGCCTACACCAAATTACACCCTCTTACACTTAGTAACTGGATATCTACAAGAGCCAGATTGACTGAAAAACTAGACAGTTCCTCCTCCTTTGGTTACTCTGGTTGTTGGTTTCTTAAGCAGACATATTTAATCTATTCTCTTGATAGATTTTCTATACCTCCTTCTTTATTTTCCTTTCTCTGTCTCTGAAATAAGTCATATAGTGTCTTTGTCTGATGTATTTTACTCTATTGTTTTGTATTGTATTATTTTCCCATCTCCTTCTTTATTTTTCTTTCTCTCTTTCTGGGTTAAGCCGTAGAGTTTCTGTCTGCTCAATTTTTAATTTATTTCCTTTTGCCCTGGCCTTGTAACTTATCTCTATGTTTTGGATAAGGCCTTTACAATCAGCATCACCTCCATCCTTTTGTTTATCTGTAGCTGGTGTTTCTGGGTTGTTGTTTTGTTTGTTTGTTTGGCTGGTTTTTAGTTTTTGTTTTGTTTGTTTGTGAAACACTTCTTTTATTTGTTTACTATTTGTTTGTTTGTTTCCCTTTCCAGAGCTACTTCAAGGAACAAATAAAAAGACACCTAGTGGAAGATTCCAAGATTAATACAAGTAGGGAGAAAAAGTAACCAAAGTCAAAACAACAAAGAGCAAGTAACACTCTACAAAACACCTCCTGAATGGCCAGGCCCTGGGCAGTGTATGATCCCTTTTTCATATAGAAGTGCTCGAAGATGTAGGGCACATAACAAGCTTTTAAAACACAAAGGACAGAAAACTAGACAAGATGAAGAAATGGAAGAATCCTCCTCAAAAAAAAAAATTCCAGGTAAAAGTGAGAGCTAAAGAATCTCTCGAAACAATATGAACATTAGATACGTTTTCCTACTTTGTCAAAGATTAGTTGGCTGTATACTTCTGGTCCAATTCTGAGTTTTCAATTCTACTCCATTGGTCTATGTGTCTGTTTTTGTGCCAATACCAAACTGCCTTGATGATGACAGCTTTGTAGTAGAGGCTAAGGTCTGGGATGGTGATACCTCCCGTTTTGGTTTTCTTCTTCGATATTACTTTGGCTATTCGGGGTCTTTTGTATTCCACAAAAATTTTAGGAGAGTTTGTTCTAGTTTGAGAAATATGCTGGGCAATCTTGATTGGGATTGCATTGAATGTGTAAATTTCTTTGGGTAGTAATGACATTTTAATCTGTTTCTTCTTGTACTCCATTAACATGGAATGTTTTTCCATTTCTTTGGGTCTTGTTCGATTTCTTTCATAAGTTTCCTATAGTTTTCATCATACAGATTTCTTATATCCTTAGTTAGGTTGATTCCTCCACATTTTATGGTTCTTTGTGCAACTGTGAATGGGATCAGTTTCTTGATTTCTCTTTCTATTCCTTCATTGTTGATAGATAAATATGCAACTGATTTCTGTACTTTGATTTTGTAACCTTCAACTTTACTGAATTCTTGGATCAGTTCTAGTAGACTTCTAGAGGAGTCTGGCGGGTTTTCTATGTGGAGTATCACGTCGACTGCGAAAAATGAATGCTTGACTTCTTCTTTGCCAATTCTGATGCCTTTTATTTCCTTTTGTTGTCTGATGGCCGATGCTAGGACTTCCAGCACTATGTTAAACAACAGTGGTGATAGTGGACATCCCTGTGGTGTTCCTGATCTCAGGGGGAAAGCTCTCAGTTTTTCCCCATTGAGGATGATGTTAGGTGAGGGCTTCTCATAGATGGCTTTTTTTTTTTTTATGATTAAGTAAGTTCCTTCTATCCCGACTTCACAAGCCTCCTTAAGATATGGTGATGGGAGAACTGGACGGTAACATGCAGAGGAATGAAACTAGATCATTTTCTCACACCATACACAAAAATAAACTCAACATGGATAAAAGATCTGAATGTGAGACAGGAAACCATCAAAACCCTAAAGGACAAAGCAGGAAACAACCTCCTTGACCTCAACCACAGCAACTTCTTAATTGACGCATCCCCAAATGCAAGGGAATCAAGAGCAAAAATGAACTACTGGGACGTCATCAAGATTAAAAGCCTCAGCATGGCAAAGGAAACGATCCATAAAACTGATAGGCAACTGACAGAATGGAAAAAGATAGTTGCAAATGCCATATCAGATAAAGGGTTAATATCCAAAATATATAAGGAATTCACCAAACTCCACCCGAAAAACAATCCAGTGACGACATGGGCAGTAGATACGAACAGACACGTCTCCAAAGGGGACATCCAGATGGCCAACAGACACATGAAATGATGTTCACCATCCCTCCTTATCAGAGAAATACAAATGGAAACCACACAGAGAGATCACCTCACGCCAGTCAAAATGCTAAAATGAGTAAATCAGAGGACTCTGGATGCTGGCGAGGATGTGGAGAAATGGGCACCTTCCTACACTCTAGGTGGAAATGTAAACTGGTTCAGACCCTCTGGAAAACAGTGTGGAGGTTCCTCAAAAAATTAACAATAGAACTCCCCTATGGCCAAGCAATAGTACTGCTAGGAATTTACCCAAGGTATACAGGAGTGCTGATGCATAGGGGCACTTGTAACCCAGTATTCATAGCAGCACTCTCAACAAGAGCCAAAACATGGAAAGAGCCTAAGTGTCCATCAAAGGACAAATGGATCAAGATGTGTTTTATCTATACAATGGAATACTACATGGCAATGAGAAAGAATGAAATCTGGTCATGTGTAGCAACATAGATGGACCTTGAGGTTGTTATACTGAGTGAAATAAGTCAGGAAAAGAAGGACCGCTTCCATAGGTTTGCACATGTAAGAGATTTATGAGGAACTTAACGGAGGACCATGGGTGAGAAGAAGGGGGGGAAGTGGGGGAGTGTGAGGGAAGCAAACCATGAGAGAGTCTTGAATGCCAAGAACAAGCTGAGGGCTGATGGGGGTGGAAAAGAGAGGAAGGGGGAAGGGGGAAGGGGGGTGATGAGCATGGAGGAGGGTACATGTTGAGATGAGCACTGGATGTTATATGCAAACCAACTTGACAATAATTATTTATGAAAAAAAGAACAATGGTAGAATCAAACGAGGGGGGAAAAAGCTGCTTCATGGCAAAGGAAACAATGCATAAGTCTAAAAGACAATGGATGGAATGGAAAAAGTAGTTGCAAATGACATATCAAATAAAGGGCTAATATCCAAATCTATAAGGAACTCACCAAATCCACACCCAAAAACAAACAATCCAGTAAAAAAGTTATTTTAAATAAAATTTAAAAAATTTTCTTCACCTCACTACCCCAAATATTTATGAACATCTTCATAAAAAATCTCTAGTCTTAATTGTGTTTTATTTATATTCCAAAATTTTAAATTAAACTTCTATGAATATCTAATAATAAAAAAAACTTATCAGAACAGGAAAAACTCCTACATTGATGTATATTTGATCCTCTGTCTCTGCTTCTGGTTGCTTGTTGTGGAAAGCATATAAATCATACATTCTCTAAACTTCACATCTACGTCTCAAGGCTGAGAAAAAATTTATTGAAATACCAGACACTGAGAGCAATTCTGGTAAAATAAAGCCACTTAAAACAAACACTGGCGACATTAATTCTTTCAGAGCTGCCAATCTTTAAAACCAATGACTCTTGGTACAAACAAAAACATGGTTGTATAGACAAGGATTTATGCTGAGCAAAATAAGCCCTACAAATAAAAGTTCATATAATATAATTACACACGTACACATTCTATAACACCAAAACCAACCTGAAGAAACATGAGAACGATTAATAGTTCCGTGGGGACAGGGTGAAGAAAGGAACTAGGAAGGAAGAATTCCAGGGGAACTACAAGATATTTTAATGGGAATTATGTGTTCAGTCTGATCATGTTGACTCACATCAGTGTTCTGTCATAACACACACTCTGCATGTGCACCTCACTCTATGTCAGGTACATTCATCAAAGCTCTTACAAATAAACACAGAGATTACTCAGTAGGAACACAATGATAGTGACATGTTAAAGACTTAAAATTTACCTCCACTGGCCCTTATTCTCTCTCTATTTAAGGTCAACTCCAGAGCAAGCAAAATCATCATGGACACATTACAGAAATTGTTCCACATTCCTCAGGAGCCCGCCTGCTCAGGCCTGCAGGTGGACTGAGGGAGGTCGTAGGTCCTGTAGGGAGGAGCACCGGCCCAGATCCTGGGCTCACGCTCACCACATACGTGCACTTGGACACCTGACCACCCTCTACAATTTGGTTGTAGGTTCACATTTCCTTATAGGATACGATGACACCTATATCCCACGAGTAGTGTGCAAATGTAAAACCAAAGTAACACATGAAGCAAAAGTGTGATCTTTATAAAGTGATAATAACAACTTTTATTTATCCAAAAACTGTCAATACACCAAATTAAAGAGATTTATATCTGCTCAGGTGACGGCCCTCTTTGTAACGACTGAATACATAGCTGCTTATATACGCAGAGGACATGCAAATCAGACCCGCCCTGTGCTGATTAAACCGGCCCAGCCCTGACCCTGCAGCTGGGAGAGGAGCCCCAGCCCGGGAGTCCCAGGTGTTCCCATTCTGTGATCAGGACAGAACACACACATCTCACCATGGAGATTGTGCTTCGCTGGGCTTTCTTTGTTGCTGTTTTAAAAGGTAATTCAAGGTGAACAAGAGACACTGAGTGTGTGAGTGGATGTGAGTGAGAGAAACACGAGATGTGTGACAGTTTCCTGACCAGGATGTCTTGTGTCTACAGGTGTCCAGTGTGAGGTGCAGCTGGTGGAGTCTGGGGGAGGCCTGGTGAAGCCTGGAGGGTCCCTGAGACTCTCCTGTGCAACCTCCGGATTCACCTTCAGTAGCTACGGCATGAGCTGGGTCCGCCAGGCTCCAGGGAAGGGGCTGGAGTGGGTTGCATCCATTTATAGTAGTGGAAGCACATACTACGCAGACTCCGTGAAGGGCCGATTCACCATCTCCAGAGACAACGCCAAGAACACAGTCGATCTGCAGATGAACAACCTGAGAGTCGAAGACACGGCCACGTATTTCTGTGCGAGAGACACAGTGAGGAGTCATCAGGGTGAGCCCAGACACAAACCTCCCTGGAGACGGGGATCAGCACCACCAGGGGGCGCACACTATGCACAGTTCTGGTTTATATTCCCAGGAGCAGGGACAGATGGAGGTTACAGGCAGGTTTCCTGTCAGGGTCTTGGGCTTCCTCCCCATAGAGTAGTTTCCCCCAGGGAGCCCTTATGGACACATGATTTTGTGCTTAACTTTCAGTCTCTGAATGACATACTTGGAATAGGAAACGTATACGAACACGCACAGAAGACAGAGGTGTTGGCACTAGATTAATCCTTGCCACTAGAAATGAATTATTTACAGATATCTTGAGGAACATGAAATGGAACATTACAAGTTTCCCTGTTGCACTCACTGATTCTTTCACGCCCGCCCAGCTCAGTGTGCTAGAAGCCGCATACACTGCATAGTGGACACGAAATGCAGAGGCGCTGAATATCTTCATCTAGAGAAGACAGGCCCCTGGTGGGCTCATTGTGGGAAGCATGTTCACTGCACCAATATTGGTTGAAGGCATGGGAAACCACATGGACCCCCACCAAGGAACGGTTGGATGCGGAACCTGAAGTTTATACACACAGACACACATGGGGGGGAGAGAGAGAAATAGGAGAGTATGAAACTTTCATGGGCTTCATCATTTCAGAAGTGTGTTAAATTAGTTAAACTGAATCTGCCACAAAATGTCATCAGAGCTGTGTGTCCTGAGGCTCAATTACACATCTTGAATTTCTGGTCATGGTATGTTATTCCCTCAGAATCCAGCAGTGAGAATTTTACCGCAAGCATCAGGTGGTTTTTCCATGTGGAAAAATGAATGTCCCTCTGCCTTGCTCTCATACGGGTGGTGTGGTTTCATTCATGTCCATGCAAACTCCAGGACAATATCTCCTTCCCAGGGTCCCGAATGCACTCACAGTGCAATGTCCCTTGTTTTATAGATGATGATACTCACTGTTCTTGTGTATCTGTATCTTGATTTCTTAGGAGGTATTTTCCGGAAACCACACACACAGTGACCCACCATCTGCTCTGAGAGATGGTCAGTGTCATTTCTCCTACAATACCTTCCCTGCTCTCTTGGAGTACAACCTCGTATGCACTACTTGAGATATTGACATGGAATATATCACACTTCACACTCATCAATTCGCACACAAGAACTGCCTAATAACATGTAACAGAAAAACAGGACATTGTTCAATACAGGACAAGGATGTGTTTACAACACAAACCTGGGTAAATCCTGTGCGTTTCTTTCTGTGCCTTCCTACTTCCTCTCTGTCCAGGAAGCGGGGTGCGGTGCCATGAGGGACGTGAGGCTCTGATGGACCGGGAATGTGGTGTCCTACATGAAACCAGGACTGACCCCAAACTCAGAGGAGACACAGGAAGTACCCTTCTACTCTCGGCGTCCTTACATTTTCGTGACATCCCAGGTGTGTGCACCTGATGTCATGCCTCCATCCCTTTGGTGAAATTGTGCCCCGTGGATACAGGAGGTCAGGACCACCGCCAACCTGAGCATGAAGCTCTTTGGGAAGGTCGTTCTCAAGAGAAGCACATCCAATTTGGGTTCTTCATCTGTTGTCAGTCATTCTATGTGTGTGTATCTCAGACATTCCCGGATGGGTAAGATCAGTTACTGATCTAACACACCTGCTTCCTTGTGATTGTGCTCAGGTTGTGTGGACTCACCCAGGTGAACCTGGAGAAGGAGTCTCAGGTGTACAGACTCTCGCAGTCTCTCTCATTTACCTGCGTCAACACTAAATTCTCACCAACAACAGTCGACTTCGGGTATTTTTCATTTAATTCAGTTTTTGCAACTCTAGCCTCCAGGTTTGTTGTGTATAGTGAGCAGGCTGTGGTCGGTTGTGTTATTGTAAGGCATTTGTACAGTGGATACTTTTAAAGAAATGTACTTATACATTATACAAAATAGTGGATACAGTGTCTAATTTTAATGCACTTTTCCCCCCAGCAACCTTGATATGACTCCTCTTTTGAAAATCAATGTAGACACATATATCTAAAGAATATATATTTTAAATTTTGTACTTATAGAATTTATTGTAATTAGTTGCTTAACTGATACCATATTTTGTTTTATTTTATCTTAATCTATTGTCAAGTTGAATGGTCATCCCCACAAGTGCCCTCATCCATGCCCGTCACTCCCCTTTCCCTCTCCCCCACCGCCATCAGCCCTCAGTTTGTTCTCAGCATTCAAAACTCTCTCATGGTTCGCCTTCCTTCTGCTTCCCAACTATTTTTTCCTTCATCTCCCCCATTTTCCTCGGTTAAGTTCCTCCTAATCCACCTATATGTGCAAACATAGGGTAGCTGTCCTTTTCTGCCTGACTTATTTTGCTCAGCATAACAGCCTCAAGTTCCATCCATGTTGCTACACATGGCCAGATTAATTCGTTCTCATTGTTATGTAGTATTCCATGGTATAGATAAACCACATCTTCTTGATCCATTCGTCAGTTGGTGGACACTTAGGTTCTGCCTGCACCATCTGTTAAAGAGGCTGTCTTTTTTCCATTAGATGCTCTTCCCCACTTTGTCAAAGATTAGTTGCCCATACATTTGTAGGTCCAATTCTGAGTTCTCTATTCTATTCAATTTGTCTATGTGTCTGTTTTTGTGCCAATACCATACTGTCTTGATGATGACAGCTTTGTAGTAGAGGCTAAAGTCTGGGATGGTGATGCCTCTCATTTTGGTTTTCTTCTTCAGTATTACTTTAGCTATTCGTGGTCTTTTGTGGTTCCATACAAATTTTAGGATAGTTTGTTCTAGTTTTGAGAAGTATGCTGGTGCAATTTTGATTGGGATTGCATTGAATGTGTAGATTGCTTTGGGTAATAATGACTTTTTAACTATATTTATTCTTCCTATCCATGTGCATGGAATGTTTTTCCATTTCTTTGTGTCTTCTTCAATTTCCTTCATAAGCTTTCTATAGTTTTCATCATATATATCTCTTATATCCTTTGTTAGGTTTATTCCTAGGTATTTTGTGGGTTTTTTGTGCAATTGTGAATGAGATCAGTTTCTTGATTTCTCTTTCTGTTGCTTCATTGTTGGTGGATTTCTATACGTTGATTTTGTACCCTGCAACTTAGTTGAAATTTTCGAACAGTTCTAGTAGACTTCTGGTGGAGTCTATGTAGAGCATCACGTTGTCTACAAAAACTGAAAGTTTGACTTCTTGTTTGCCAATTCTGATGCCTTTTATTTCTTTTCGTTGTCTGATGGTTGATGCTAGGATTTCCATCACTATGTTAAACAACAGTGGTGAGTGTGGACATCCCTGTAGTGTTCTTGATCTCAGGGGGAAAGCTCTCTGTTTCTCCCCATTGAGGATGATGTTAGCTGAAGGCTTCTCATAGATGGCTTTTATGATGTTTAACTAGTTTCTTTCTATCCTAACTTTCTCTAGAGTCTTTATTAAGAAGGGATGCTGTATTTTGTCAAATGCTTTTTCTGCATCTATCGACAGGATCATATGGTTTTTATCTTTTTGTTGTTGTTGTTGATGTGATGTATCACACTGATTGATTTCCGAATGTTGAACCAGCCCTGTAACCAAGGAATGAATCCCACTTGATCTTGGTGGATAATTCTTTTTATGTCCTGTTGAATTACATTTGCAAGTATCTTGTTGAGGATTTTTGCATCTGTATTCATCAATGAAATTGGCCTGTAGTTCTCCTTTTTGTAGAAATAGGCAGAAGGTATGAACAGACATTTCTCCAAAGAGGACATCCAGATGGCCAACAAACACATGAAATGATGCTAAGTATCCTTCCTCATCAGGGAACTAGAAATCAAAACCACACTGAGATGCCAACTCATGCCAGTCAGAGTGGCTAAAATGAGCAAATTAGAGGACTCTAGATGCTGGCAAGGATGTGGAGAAACGGGCACCCTCCTACACTCTTGGTGGGAATGTAAACTGGTGCAGCCCCTCTGGAATACAGTGTGAAGGTTCCTGAAAGAAGTAACAATAGAACTCCCCTAGGACCCAGCAATAGCACTGCTAGGAATCTACACAAGGGATACAGGAGTGCTGATACACAAGGGCACATGTACACCAATGTTCATAGCAGCACTCTCAACAATATGCAGAACATGGAAAGAGCCTTAGTGTCCATCAATGCACGAATGGATCAAGAAGATGTGGTTTATCTATACAATGGAACACTACATGGCAATGAAAAAGAATGAAATCTGGCCATGTGTAGCAACATGGATGGAACTTGAGGGTGTTATTATGAACGAGATGAGTCTGGCAAAGAAAGACAGATACCATATGTGTTCACTTATAAGTGGATCAGGAGAAACTTAACAGAGGACCATGGGGGAGGAGAATGGGAAAAAATAGTTGGGAAAGAGCATGAGGCAAACCATGAGAAAATCTTAAAGTTTGAGAACTGAAGGCTGATGGTGGTGGGGGAGAGAGGAAGGGAGATGATGGGCATGGAGGAGGGCCCTTGTGGGGATGAGCACTAGGTGTTATATGGAAGCCAACTTGAGAATAACCTATGAAAGAAAAAAAAGACAAGAAGTCATCAAAATCCTTGAGGAGAAACCAGGCAAAACTCTGCTTTGTTTTTATGGCTACAGCAACTTCTTACTCAACACGTCTCCAGAAGCAGGGGAAACAAAAGCAAAAATGAACTATTGGGATCTCATCAAAATCAAAAGCTTCTGCATAAGAAAGAAAACAATGAACAAAACTAAAAGGCTACTGATAGAATGGGATAAGATATTTGTACATGACATACAGGATAAATGGTTAGAATCCAAAATCTATAAAGAAGTTATCAAGCTCAACACCCAAGAAACAAATAATCCAATGAATAAACAGGCAAAAGACTTGAACAGACACTTCTCCAAAGAAGACATCCAGATGACTAACTGACACATGAATAAAGTCTCAACATTATTCAACATCAGGGAAATACAAATCAAAACGATAATGAGGTACCTCCTCACACTTGACAGAATGTCTAACATTAACAACTCAGAAACAACATATGTTGGTGAGGATGCGGAGAAAGAGGATCTCTTTTGCATGGCTGGTGGGAATGCAAACGTGTGCAGCCACTCTGTAAAACAGTATGGAGGTTCCTCAAAAAATTAAAAATAGAACCACCCTACAACCCAGCAATTGTACTACTAGGTATTTATACAAGGGATACAGGTATGTTGTTTTAAAGGGACACATTCACCCCAATGTTTACAGCAGCATTATTAACAATATCCAAAATATGGAAAGGGCCCAAATGTCCGTTAATGGATGAATGGATAAAAAAGACGTGGGATATATATATATACAGTGGAGTATTCCTCGGCAATCAAAAAGAATGAAATCTTACTATTTACAACTACGTGGATGGAAAGAGACAGAGCACACGGGGAAGGACACCTCACAAGTGCGTGAGTGCGAACTGGGGGAGATAAAGGCGGGACGGGACCAGAGACACGGAGGGAGGGAGGGCACCCGGCTCGCGTGCAGCTGCGGTGAGAGATTAACCTGCGGGTGGTGACGAGCTGCCGGGAGTCCAGGGCAAGGAAAGAAAAGCTGAGACTGCTCACAGAACCGTCCCTGGAGAGGAGAAAAACCCCGGCTTGGAAAGACAGTGATTTTAGCTCTGGCTGGGGTGCTGACTTTAAACTAGCTGCCCTGGTCCCAGCAGGCGCGGGAAGAACTGAACTGCCGCGTGCCCGGCACCATCATGGCGGCGGCGGCCGGTGAACCGGCAGCAACGCCTGAGGGGGCGGTCCCGGCGCGGGGTGAGCGGCAGTGGCGCGCGCGACGTCAGCCACTGCAGCGGCGGTGACGCGGCGCCGGCGCCCGGTGAAGCGGCGGCTGCATGCGAGGAAGTTGCCTGCTGAAGCGGCGCAGCCGGTAGGGCGGTTGGGGCGGGGTGAGGTGACGCGGACTCTGCGGACCTGAAGTGGCTACGCTCCCCACAGCACTCGGGCTGTGTCCCTGCTTGACCCCGCGGACCTGAGGCTGCGGCACTTCCCCCACCCCCACTCAGCCCCCGGCCACAGGGAGCAGCAGGGACCCTTAAGGGCGGTATAACAAAGCCTCTCAGGAGTAATCAGATGAGATAGCTTCTCTGGATAACACCACCTTCTTTCTCTCACCTCTCCACCCCTATTCCACTCTTTAGCTCTTTGAGAAAAGCTTCTTATCCCTTCTGCCTGTTCATTCAATTTCCAATTTTGCCTAATCCCCGCTCTATCATCTCTCTCTCTCTCTATGCTCTTCAACCAGCATTGCATACACCCGGCTATTTAATTGTAGCTGGGAAATCTGGTTATATGCTTTAACCGATCTTCGTCTATAGGTCTTCTTTCTTCCTTTTCTTTTCTTCTTTTTGGCTTTTTTATGTATTTTTATTTTCTATCATTTGACATCCCTCCGACGTCTTTTCTCATTACTTTTTAGTTTTCCGTATCGGTTAGCGTGATTGTTGGACTTGTCTGTGCATTTGTGTCCCTCTGTTCCCTGTGTGTTTGTCTATATGTTTTCTCCTCCAGGGCTACCTCAAGAAACAAGCCAAAGTACACATGGTGGAGAGTCCCAAATACCACTATGAGTAGGAAAATAAAATAACCAAGGTCTCAGCAAGAGAGACCAGGAGATACCATTCAAAGAATACTTTCTGAAAGGATAGGCCCTGGACAGTCAAAGAGTCTTCTTGGGTACAGCAGCGCTCACAGGTGCAGAGAGCATAACAAGTCTTTAAAACTAACGAGAGACAGAAAGCGAACCAAAATGAAGAAATGAAAGAGCTCTCCTCCAAAGAAATTGCAAGAGGAATTGATAGCCAATGAACTGCTCAAAACAGATATAAGCAGCATAACTGAAAATAGTTTAGAACAATAATCGTAAAATTAATTGCTGCACTTGCAAAAAGCATAGAGGACATCAAAGAAACTATGGCTACAAATAACATGGAGAACAAAAATAGGCGTGATGTATTAAAAAATGCGATAAATGAAATACATAATAAACTGGAGGTGTCCAATGCACTGACGAAAGAGGCAAAAAAGAGAATAAGTGATTTAGAAGACACCATTATAGAAAAACAAGAAGCTGACAAAAAAAGGGACAAACTTATCCAGGAACATGAAAGAAGAGTTCGAGAGCTCAATGATACGGTCAAACACAACAATATCTGTATCACAGGAATCCCAGAAGAGGAAGAGAGAGGGAAATGTGCTGAAGGAGTCCTGGAACAAATTATAGCAGAGAACTTCCCCAACCTGGGGAGGGAAGTAAACGTTGAAATACAAGAGGCACAGAGAACTCCCCTCAGACGTAATTTGAACCGATCTGCACGATATATCATAGTGAAAATGGCAAACTATAAGGACAAAGATAATTTTGAAAACAGCTACGGAGAAAAAGACCCTAATATACAAAGGCAAACCTTTCAGAGTGGTGACAGACCTATCTACTGAAACTTGGCAGGCCAGAAAGGAATGGCAGGAGATCTTCAATGTGATGAACAGAAAAAACATGCAGCCAAGAATCCTCTATCCAGCAAGCCTATCATTCAAAATAGAAGGAGAGATAAAAGTCTTTCCAAATAAACAAAAATTGAAAGAATTTGTCACCACTAAGCCAACCCTACAAGAAATCCTGAGAGGGACTCTCTGAGGGAAGTATTGCAAGGAACGAAGACACCAGAGACACCACCACAAGTATGAACCCCACAAAGGACACAATGACTCTAAACCCACATATTTCAATAATAACACTGAATGTAAATGGGATGAATGCCCCAATCAAAAGACATAGGGTAGGAGAATGGATAAAGAAAACAAAATCCACCTATTTGCTGTATACAAGAAACGCATTTTAGATTGGAAGATACCTTCAGATTGAAAGAAAAGGGATGGAAAATATGTATAATGCTATGGGAAGTCAAAAGAAAGCTGGAGTAGCTATACTTATGTCGGACAAACTGGACTTTAAATTAAAGACAATAGCAAGAGATGAAGAAGGACTTTACATAATAATTACAGGGTCCATTCATCAGGAAGAACTAACTATTATAAATGTCTCTGCACCGAATATGGGAGCACCTAAATCTGTAAAGGAATTAATCACAAACAGAAACAAGCTTCTATAAGAATGTGCTAATAGTAGGGGACTTTAATACTCTGCTTACAACAATGGATAGATCAACCAGACAGAAAATCACTAAAGAAACAATGCACTTGAATGTCACAATGGACCAGATGGATCTGACAGATATATTTATTTATTTATTTATTTATTTATTTATTTATTTATTTATTTATTTATTTTTAGTGTATTTTTTTTATTTTTTTTATTTTACAAATAGTTTATTGTCAAATTAGTTTCCACATAACACCCAGTGCTCATCCCCACAAGTGTCCTCCTCCATGCCCATCCCTCCTCCCCCCCCCATCCACCAGTCCTCAGTTTTTGTCAGCATTCAAGAGTCTCTCATGGTTTGCCTCTCTCCCTTTCCCCCACCATTTCCGCTCTTCTTCTCCCCCTTGGTCCTCTGTTAAGTTCCTCCTAATCCTCCTATACGTGCACACATATGATATTTGTCCTTCTCTGCCTGACTTATTTCGCTCAGCATAACACCCTCAACGTCCATCCATGTTGCCACACATGGCCAGATTTCATTGTTTCTCATTGCCATGTAGTATTCCATGGTATAGATAAACCACATCTTCTTGATCCATTCATCTGTTGATGGACACTTAGGCTCTTTCCAGGTTTTAGCTATTGTGGAGAGTGCTGCTATGAACATTGGGGTACATGTGCTCCTGTGCATCAACATTTCTGTATCCCTTGGATAAATTCCTAGCAGTGCTATTGCTGGGTCATAGGTGAGTTCTATTGTTAGTTTCCTTAGGAACCTCCACACTGTTTTCCAGAGGGGCTGTACCAGTTTACATTCCCACCAACAGTGTAGGAGGGTGCCCGTTTCTCCACATCCTCGCCAGCATCTACAGTTCTCTGATTGGCTCATTTTAGCCACTCTGACTGGCGTGAGGTGGCATCTCAGTGTGGTTTTGATTTGTATTTCCCTGATGAGGAGGGATGCTGAGCATCGTTTCATGTGTCTGTTGGCCATCTGGATGTCCTCTTTGGAGAAGTGTCTGTTCATATCTTCTGCCCATTTCTTCACTGGGTTGTTTGCTTTTTGGGCGTGTAGTTTGGTGAGTTCCTTGTAGATTCTGGATATCAACCCTTTATCTGATATGTCATTTGCAACTATCTTTTCCCATTCCGTTGGTTGCCTATTAGTTTTCTGGGTTGTTTCCTTGGCTGTGCAGAGCTTTTAATCTTGATGAGGTCCCAATCGTTTATTTTTGCTCTTGATTCCCTTGCTTTTGGGGATGTGTCAAGTAAGAAGTTGCTGCGGTGGAGGTCCAGGAGGTTGTTTCCTGCTTTCTTCTCTAGGGTGTTGATAGTCTCCTGTCTCACGTTCAGGTCCTTTATCCATTTTGAGTTTATTTTTGTGCATGGTGTGAGAAAATGATCTAGTTTCATTCTTCTGCATGTTGCTGTCCAGTTCTGCCAACACCATCTGTTAAAAAGGCTGTCTTTTTTCCATCGGATATTCTTTTCTGCTTTGTCAAAGATTAGTTGGCTGTATACTTTTGGGTCCACGTCTGAGTTCTCAATTCTGTTCCATTGGTCTATGTGTCTGTTTTTGTGCCAATACCATACATGACAGATATATTTAGAACCCTGCATCCTGAGGCCAAGGAATTCACTTTCTTCTCAAGTGCACCTGGCACATTCTCCAAGATATATCACATACTGGGACATAAAGCAGACCTCAATAAATAGAAAAGATTGAGATCGTACCATGCACACTTTCAGATCATAATGCTTTGAAACTTGAAATCAATCACAGGAAGAAGACTGGAAAATCTCCAAAAACATGGAGGTTAAAGAACACCCTAGTAAAGAATGAATGGGCCAATCAAGCAATTAGAGAGGAAATTTAAAAATATATGGAAACAAATGAAAATGAAAATACAACAATCCAAGCTGTATGGGATGCGGCAAAGGCAGTCCTGAAAGGAAAGTACATTGCACTCCAGGCCTATTTCAAGAAATTGGAGAAAGCGCAAGTGCAAAATCTAACAACTCGCCTAAAGGAACTAGAGGCAAAGCAACAAGAACACTCCAAACCCAGTAGAAGAAGAGAAATGAAAAAATCAGAACAGGAACAAACAACATAGAGACCAAAGAAACAATTGAACAGATCAAAGAAACCAAGAGTTGGTTCTTTAAAAAAATAAATAAAATTGACAAACCTCTAGCCAAGATTCTCAAAAAGAAAAGAGAGAGCACCCAAATGGACAAAATCATGAATGAAAATGGACTTATTACAATCAACCCCTCAGAAATACAAATAATTATCAGGGAATACTATGAAAAATTATAGGCCAACAAATTGGACAACTTAGAAGAAATGGACTAATTCGTAAACACACTCACTACCAAAATTCACACGGAAAGAAATAGAAAATCTCAACAGACCCATAACTAGTGAAGAAATCGAATCAGTGATCAAAAGTCTCCCAACAAATAAAAGCCCTGGAATTGATGGCTTCCCAAGGGAGTTCTACCAGACATTTAAAACGGAATTAAAACCAATTCTTCTCAAGCTATTCCAAAAAACAGAAATCTAAGGAAAACTACAGGACTCATTTTATGAAGCCAGCATCACTCTGATTCCCAAACCAGACAGAGATCCAGCCAAAAAGGAGAACTACAGGCCAATATCCTTGATGAATACGGATGCAAAAATCCTCAACAAGATCCTTTCGAATCGAATCAAACAGCACGTAAAAAAAAAATTATCCACCGAGATCAAGTGGGATTCATTCCAGCATTACAGGGCTGGTTCAATATCTGCAAATCAATCAATGTGATACATCACATCAACAAAAGAAAAGATAAAAACTGTATGATCCTGTTGATAGATGCAGAAAAAGCATTCGTGAATACAACAGCTCTTCTTAATAAAGACCCTCGAGAAAGTCGGGAAGAAGGAACTTACTTCAACATCATAAAAGCCATCTATGAGAAGCCCTCAGCTAATATCATCTACACAAAGTGATCTAGAAGTGCATTCCTAACCCTGTTTTTAGTTTTTGAGGAATCAAATCTAAGTCTCGAGACTGATATATAGCCAAGGATATGCAAATAGGGCCCTCCCTGTGCTGATTAAACCGGCCCAGCCCTGACCCTGCAGCTGGGAGAGGAGCCCCAGCCCCGGGATTCCCAGGTGTTCCCATTCTGTGATCAGGACAGAACACAGACCCCTCACCATGGAGTGTGTGCTTCGCTGGGCTTTCCTTCTCGCTGTTTTAAATTCATTTTAATTCATGGTGAACAAGAGACACTGAGTGTGTGAGTGGATATGAGTGAGAGAAACACGAGATGTGTGACAGTTTCCTGACCAGGATGTCTTGTGTCTACAAGTGTCCAGTGTGAGGTGCAGCTGGTGGAGTCTGGGGGAGGCCTGGTGAAGCCTGGAGGGTCCCTGAGACTCTCCTGTGCAGCCTCCGGATTCACCTTCAGTAGCTACTACATGTACTGGGTCCGCCAGGCTCCAGGGAAGGGGCTGGAGTGGGTCTCAAGTATTAATAGTAGTGGAAGTAGAACATACTACGCAGACTCCGTGAAGGGCCGGTTCACCATCTCCAGAGTCAACGCCAAGAACACGCTCTCTCTGCAGATGAACAACCTGAGAGTCGAATACACGGCCACGTATTTCTGTGCGAGAGACACAGTGAGGAGTGATCACGGTGAGCCCAGACACAAACCTCCCTGGAGAAGGGGATCAGCACCACCAGGGGGCGCACACTATGTACAGCTCTGGTTTGCATTCCCAGGAGCAGGGACACATGGAGGTTACAGGCAGGTTTCCTGTCAGGGTCTGGGGCTTCCTTTCCACACAGCAGTTTCCACCAGGGAGCCTCCCTGGACACGTGGCTCTGTGCTTACCTATTTACTCTCCAAATTAGAAACTGTGTTGTCCTAAGAAGACTACACTAACATGCACAAAGACACAGTTGCTTGCACTTGTTTACTCCTGTTCCTAAATATGAATAAATCACAGATACCCTGATGCACATCAGCTGCATGTTTACAGGAGTCCCAGATGTATTCAGTGTGCAGTCAGGATCATAAAATCCACATAGTCTCTCATTACCTCACCCAGCTCTCGTCCCAATCGAACAACATGACACTTCATTCATGACACTTTGCTACTCAGGACTTTAATAAGTCACAGCCTTATTCAATTACTCTGAACAAGAACCTTCCTGAACGTTACAGGCAGGTTTCCTGTCAAGGTCTGGGACTTCCTTTCCAGAAACAGTTTCCCCTAAGAGAGACTCCCTGGACCCCTGATTCTGTGCTTACCTATTCTTGTCCTACAACAGGCACAAAGGAAACAGATGCTTACACTTGCTTTTTCCTGTACCTAAATACAAATTATTTACAGATATCCTGATGCACATCACACAAAGATTTACAGGATTTCAGATGCACACACTGCATCACAGAACCATCCAGCTCAACGTGCACTCTTGCTAGAAGCAACATAAAGTGCATGCTGGACGTGAGGTTACAGAGACATGAAAAATTGAAGCAACAGATGACAGACTCCTGGTGGAGTCATTGTCTGAACCATTCTCACAACATCGATTGTAACTGAAAGCACAGAAGCACTGGGACTCTCACCAGGTGGTGGTGTTGATATTGAATCTGAAGATCACACAGACACAGACACACACACACACACACACACAAGTGTATGATAAAACCTTCATCACCTTCATCATCATGTCTGTTGAGAGAAGGGCAGGCCTCTCAACAGGTCATATTTGCTTCGATGGAGTCAGGAATGGACACTGGCTCAGGGGATGCTTATGGGTCACTGGGGAGGAGGTCCTGCTCCCAGGAGGGGCTTGTGTGGAGACAGCCTCCCACCTGTATCAAAAGATGGAGAACCCATGGTTTCTTGTTGGATTTCCCACGTGTGGCGCAGGAGGAGAGGAGGGAAAAAGGAGAGCCAATGGCTGGAAGGAAAAATCTAAGCTCAGAATGTATTGACTAATAAACTAAACAAGGATGAAAACTTGGAGAAAAAAAGAGAGAAATGCCTATTCCAAGTAAAAATGCTCTTAATCCTTAGAAAATGAAACTAATGATCCATGTAAACAAGCACAAATAGTATGATAATAGAAGTGGACTGAGGTCTTACCCAGAGTGTAGTCTCGAAGCTGTCCACTCCCGAGCAGCACCAGCATGCTCTGAGGTGTTAGGTTTACTGTGTAAACGCAAAGACTAGTGCCTTCTACTGGATTCATGGGAAACAATCTTATTGATAAGAATGTACTAATAGCGGGGGACTTTAATACTCCACTTACAGCAATGGATAGATCAACTAGACAGATAATCACTAAAGAAACAATGGACCTGAACGACACATTGGACCAGATGGATTAGACATATTTAGAACTCGACAATCTGATGTTAAGGAATTCACTTTCTTCTCAAGCGTGCATGACACATTCTCCAAGATAGATCACATACAGGGTCATAAAGCATCCCTCAAAAAATATAAAAGAATTGGGGAGGGAGGTAAGATGGCGGAGAAGTAGGGAGCTCCCTACATTTCAGTCACCCCATCTCTCAAATGGAGAAGACCTGAAGTGATAGGAACCCTTACAGAATCCAGGAGTTTTGGAGGAAAAGGAGACAGAATACGGTGAGAAAGCCTTATAGCGTGAGTGCAGACTGGGGAAGATAAAATCGGCTGGGAAGGGCGGATACCCCTTTGCATAGAGCCTCGGTGAGTCTGGGGGGTGGGGGGGGAAGACTAGCCAAAACTGGTCAAGACACTGTCCCTGTCGCTGGAGAAGAAAAAAATCTCCAATCAGGACACGGAGGGATCTGGTTTCCTGCTGTCCAACTGACCCTAGGCTGGACGCACTCGTCCCCGGTGACACTGGGAGAAACTGCTCCTCACCCGCCAGCTCGACCTGGAGGGACGCGAGTGGTCCCTGAAGAAGTGCTATTATGCTTCTGGCTTGGCTGGACCCCAGGGGGGAGGCTTGAAACTGCTCTAAAGGACTGGCCCATGAGTTTATATTTCGGGCGACAGGACACAGAGGAACCCAGTTTCCTGCTGTCCAGCTGACCTCAGGTGGGACGCACTGGTCCCAAGCGGCCCCGGGTGAAACTGCTCTTGGCTCACAAGCCCGACCTGAAGGGGACCGAGCGGCACCTGAAGCTGTGCCTTTGTGCTTCTGGCTCAGCTGGATCCCTGGGAGAAGGCTAGAGGCTTGAAACTGCTCTGAGGGACTCACCTATGAGTTGATATTTTGGGCAATGTCAATGGGGCACGCGAACTAAGATCTGAAAGCGAGGCCTGGCTTGAGATATAGAGCACGGCCCACCTTGACTACGCCCCTGTCACAGGAGATCATACACAAAAGAGTGAGTTGCAACGCTTGGTTCGTGAAGGGACTGGGGCGCCAACACTATTCTCCCCACATCCACCAAGACAAGACACCTGAGGAGTGCAGATCGAACCACGCCCATCCCAGCTAGAGAGCTACCTTCATCGTCTTCATCGTCGTCTTCGTTGTCGTCTTCGTCGTCTTCTTCTTCTTCTTCTTTTCTTCTTCCCCTCCTCCTCCCCCACCCCTTCCTCCTCCCCCTCTTCCTCCTCCTCCTCCTCCTCTGCTTCTGCTTCTGCTTCTTTTTTTACCAGAGCTGAGGCAAGACCAACACGGATGCGCTGCCCTGATTACTTCTGGTCACTGGCTCGCTCAGTCACATTTAACCCATTCTCTAGACATAAATTCTACACCTCCACCACTACCTTTTTATCTCTTCCTCTCTGGAGTAATCAGACTATATAGCTTTTCTGAGTAGCATTATCCTCATTTCTTTTGCCTCCTCTCCAACCATATTCTCCTTTCTCTCTGAAATAAGTCTCTTCGTCTTTCTGCCTGCTCATTTCATTTCGCATTTCGCTTCCTCTCCGTCCTGTCTTTTCTCTCTCTGTATATGCTCTTCTTCCAACAGTGGATACACCCTGCTATTTGTTTGTAGATTGGAATTCTGGTTCTATGCTTCTACTGTCCTTTGTCTATTGGGTTTTTCTTTTTCCTTTTCTTTTATTCTTTTTTATTTTTCATGTATTTTAATTTTTATTATTCGTCTTCCCTTTCCCTCTTCGCTTTTTTTTTGTATGTGTCCCTTTTTTTTCTTTTTTCTTCTTCCATTTTGGTTTGCGTGTTTTTGGATTTGTCTCTGTGTGGGTGCATCTTTGGTCCCTGTGTGTTTTTCTGTCTGTTTTTTTCTCCAGGACTACCTCAAGAAACAAGCCAAACTACACATGGTGGAGAGTCCCAAATGCCACTACGAGTAGGAAAATAAAATAATCAAGGACTCAACAAGAGAGACCAAGAGACACCATTCAAAGAACACTTTCTAATAGACAGGCCCTGGACAGTCAAAGAGCCTTCTTTGGTATAGCAGCATTCACAGGCGCAGAGTGCATAACAAGCTTTTAAAAATAACAAGAGATAGAAAGCTAACCAAAATGACAAAACAGAAGATCTCTCCTCCAAAGAAATTCCAGGAAGAAATGACAGCTAAAGAAATGCTCAAAACAGATATAAGCAACGTAACTGAACGATAATTTAGAAAAATAATTGATCACTGGACTTGAAAAAAGCAATGAAGACAGCAGAAAAATTATTGTTACAAAGATGATGGAGCATAAAAATAGTTGTGATCAATTTAAAATGCTATAAATGGAATGCAAAATGAAATGTAGGTGACTAATGCATCATTGAAGAGGCAGAAAGGAGAATAAGTGATTTAGAAGACACAATGATAGAAAAAGAGGAAGTTGAGAAAAAGAGATAAACTGATCCAGGAACACGAAAGGAGAGTTTGAGATTTCAGCTATACAATCAAACGGAATAATATCTGCATAAGAATTCCAGAAGAGGAAGAGAAAGGGAAAGGTGCTGAAGGAGTCCTCGGACAAATTATAGCAGAGAACTTCCGCTATCTGGGGAATGAACCAGACGTTGAAATCCAAGAGGCACAGAGAAGTACCCTCAGTCGTAACTTGAATCAATCTTTTGCACGACATATCACAGTTAAACAGGCAAAATATAAGGACGAAGACAAAATTTTGAAAGCAGCTAGGGATAAAGGGGCCCTAAAATACAAATTAAAACCTATCACAGTGGTGACAGACCTAACTACTGAAATTTGAAAGGCCAGAAAGGAATGGCAGGAAATCTTCAGCGCAATGAACAAAAAAAATATGCAGTCAAGAATCCTCTATCCAGCAAGCCTGTTATTCAGAATACAAGGAGAGATAAAAGTCTTTCCAAATAAACAAAAATTGAAAGAATTCATCACAGCTAAAGCAGCCCTACAAAAAAATCCTGATGGGGATCCTCTGAGGGAAATGTTCCAAGGAAGTCAAGATACCAGAGACACCACCACAAGCATAAGTCCCACAAAGGACACGATGATCCTAAACCCCTATTTTTCAATAATAACACTGAATATAAATACACTAAGTGTCCCAATCAAAAGACATAGGGAAGCAGAATGTATTTGAAAAAATCCATCTATTTTCTGTCTATAAGAAACTCATTTTGGACTGGAGGACACCTTCAGATTGAAAGTAAGGGGTTGGAGAAATATCTATCATGCTACTGGAAGTCAAAAAAAATCTGGAATAGGTATATTTATATCAGACAAACTGGACTTTAAATTAAAGGCAGTATGGGGCGCCTGGGTGGCTTAGTCGGTTAAGCGTCCGACTTTCGCTTAGGTCATGATCTCGCGGTTCGTGGGTTCGAGCCCCGCGTCGGGCTCTGTGCTGACTGCCAGCTCAGAGCCTGGAGCCTGTTTCAGTCTGTGACTCCCTCTCTCTCTGACCCTCCCCTGCTCATGCTGTCTCTCTCTCTCTCCTATAAATAAAATAAAAAAAATAATAAATTAAAGACAGTAACAAGGGATGAAGAAGGGCATTATGTAATAATTAAAGTGTTTATCCATCAGGAAGATCTAACAAGTATAAATGTCTATGCACCAAATATGGAAACACCTATACATATAAACCAATTAATCACAATCAGAAACAATCTTATGGATAAGAACGTGCAAATAGCAGGGGGCTTTAATACTCCACTTACAGCAATGAATTGATCAACTAGACAGAAAAATCACCAGAGGCACAATGGACTGGAATGACACATTGGACCAGATGGATCTGACAGATATATTTAGAACTCTACATCCTGAGGCCATGGAATTCACTTTCTTCTCAAGTGTACGTGGCACATTCTCCAAAACAGATCTCATACTGGGACATAAAGCAGCCCTCAAGAAATATAAATGAATTGAGAGCATACCATGCACACTTTCAGATCATAATGCGTTGAAACTTGAAATCAATCACAGGAAGAAGTCAGGAAAACCACCAAAACCATGGAGGTGAAAGAACACCCTAGTAAAGAACGAATGGGCCAATCAGAAAATTAGAGAGCATTAAAAAATATATGGAAACAAATAAAAACGAAAATACAACAATCCAATCTCTATGGGATGTGGCAAAGGCAGTCCTAAGAGGAAAGTACATTACACTCCAGGCATATTTCAAAAATTAGAAAAAACACAAGTGCAAAATCTAAGAGCTCATGTCAGGAACTAGAGGGAGAGCAACAAAAGCACCCCAAACCCAGTAGGAGAAGAGAAATAATAAAAATCAGGGCAGAAATAAACAATATAGAAGTCAAAGAAACATGGTGAACAGATCAGTGAAACTAAGAGTTGTTTTTTTGAAAAAATTAAGAAAATTGACAAACCTCTAGCCAGGTTTTTCATAAACGAAAGAGAGAGCACTCAAATACACAAAATCATGAATGAAAATGGACTTATTAAAACCAATCCCATAGAAATACAAGCAATTATCAGGGAATATCATTAAAAATTATACACCAACAAATTGGACAACTTTGAAGAAGTGGCCAAATTCCTAAACACACACACACTACCAAAATTCATGGAGAAAGAGATAGAAAACTTGAATAGAAACATAACTAGTGAAGAAATTGTATCAGTTATCAAAAATCTCCCAAAAAATAAGAGCCCAGGACCAGAAGCCTTCCCCTGGGAAATTCTATCAGATATATATATATATATATATATATATATATCTATATATATATATATAGATATATATATTGTTTTACAATAGTTTATGGTCAAGTTGGTTTCCATATAACACCCAGTGCTCATGCCCACCAGTGCCCTCCTCCATGCACATCTCCCCTCCACCACCACACCCATCAGTCTTCAGTTTGTTCTTAGCAATCAACAGTCTTTCATGGTTTGCCTCTTTCCCTCTCCCCCACTATTTCCCCCGTTCTTCTCCCCCTTGGTCCTTCATTAAGTTCCTCCTAATCCTTCTATACGTGCAAACATATGGTAGCTGTCCTTCTTTGCCTGACTTATTTCACTCAGCATAACTTCTGAACTCATTTGATGAAGCCAACCTCACTTTGATTCCCAAGCCATACAGAGAGAAAGATAAAAAGAGAACTACAGAACAATGTCTTTGATGAATAATGATGCAAAAATCCTCAACAAGATATTTGATGCAAATCGAATTCAAGAGCACATGAAAAGAACTATTCGCCAAGATCAAGGGGTATTCATTCCTCGGTTACAGGGTTGGTTCAATATTCGTAAATCAATCAATGTGATACATCACATCAAAAAAAAAGAAAAGATAAAAATCATATGATCTTGTCAATAGATGCAGAAAAATCATTTGACAAAATACAGCATCCCTTCTTAGTAAAGGCCTTTGAAAAAGTCACGATAAAAGGAACTGATTTAAACATTATAAAAGCCATCTATGAGAAGCACTCAATTACATCATCATCAACGGGGAAAAACTGAGAGCTTTCCCCCTGAGATCAGGAACACGACAGGGATGTCCACTCTCACCACTGTGGTTTGACATAGTGCTGGAATTCTTAGCATCAGCAATCAGGCAACGAAAGGAAATAAAAGGCATCAGAATTGGCAAAGAAGAAGTCAAAGTTTCATTTTTTGCAGACAACATGGCACTCTACATAGAAAACAGACTCCACCAGAGGCCTACTAGCACTGATCCAAGAATTCAGCAAAGTTGCGGGGTACAAAATCAATATACAGAAATCGGTTGCATTTTTATACACCAATAATGAAGCAACAAAAGAGAAATCAAGGAACTGATCCCATTCACAATAACACAAAAAACCATAAAATACCTAGGGATAAACCTAACCAAGGATGTAAACGATCTCTATGATGAAAACTATAGAAAACTTACGAAGAAAATTGAAGAAGACACAAAGAAATGGAAAAACATTCCATGCTCATGGATTGGAACATAAACATACTTAAAATGTCATTACTACCCAAAGCAATCTACACATTTAATGCAATCCCAATCAAAATTGCACCAGCATTCTTCTCAAAACGAGAACAAACTATCCTAAAATTTGTATGGAACCACAAAAGACTCCGAATAGCCAAAGTAATACTGAAGAAGAAAACCAAAACGGACGGCATCACCATCCCAGACTTAATCCTCTACTACAAAGCTATCATCATTAAGACAGTATGGTATTGGCAAAAAACAGACATATAGACCAATGGAATAGAACTGAGAACTTAGATTTAGACCCAAAAATGTACAGCCAACTAATCCTTGACAAAAAAGGAAAGATTATCCAAAGGAAAAGAGCCTCTTTAACAGATGGTACTGGGAGAACTGGACAGCAACATGCAGAAGAATGAAACTAGATCATTTTCTCACACCATGCACAAAAATATACTCAAAATGGATAAAGAATCTGAACGTGAGACAGGAAACTAAAACCCTAGAGGAGAAAGCAGGAAACAACCTCCTTGACCTCATCCACAGCAAGTTCTTACTTGACACACCCCCAAAGGCAAGGGAATCAAGAGGAAAAAGGAACTATTGGGACCTCATCAAGATTAAAAGCTTCTGCGTGGCAAAGGAAACGACCCATAAATCTAATAGGGAACTGACAGAATGGGAAAAGATCGTTGCAAATGCAATACCAGATAAAGGGCTAGTATCCTAAATCTATAAGGAATCCACCAAACTCCACACCTGAAAAACAAACAATCCAGTGAAGAAATGGGCAGAAGATATGAACAGACACTTCCCCAAAGAGGACATCCAGATGGCCAACAGGCAAGTGAAATGATGCTCAGCATCCCTCTTCATCAGGGAAATACAAATCAAAACCACACTGAGATGCCACCTCACACCGGTCAGAGTGGCTAAAATGAGCAAATCACAAGAATCTAGATGCTGGCGAGGATGTGGAGAAACGGGCACCCTCCTACACTGTTGGTGGGAATGTAAACTGGTGCAGCCCCTCTGGAAAACAGTGTGGAGGTTATTCACAAAGTTAAAAATAGAACTCCCCTATGACCCAGCAATAGCACTGCTAGGAATTTACCCAAGGGATACAGGAGTGCTGATGCAGACGGGCACATGGACCCCAATATTCATAGCAGCACCCTCAACAGTAGCCAAAACATGGAAAGAGCCTAAGTGTCCATCAACGGACGAATGGATCAAGAAGATGTGGTTTGGATGTGGAGAAACGGGCACCCTCCTACACTGTTGGTGGGAATGTAAACTGGTACAGCCCCTCTGGAAAACAGTGTGGAGGTTCCTCAAGAAACTAACAATAGAACTCCCCTATGACCCAGCAATAGCACTGCTAGGAATTTACCCAAGGGATACAGAAATGCTGAGGCATAAGAGCACATGTACCCCAATGATCACAGCAGCACTCTCCACAATAGCTAAAACATGGAAAGAGCCTAAGTGTCCATCAACAGACGAATGGATCAAGAAGATGTGGTTTATCTATACGATGGAATACTACATGGGAATGAAAAACAATGAAATCTGGCCATGTGTGGCAACATGGATGGACCTTGAGGGTGTTATGCTGAGCAACATAAGTCAGGCAGAGAAGGACAAATTTCATATGTTTGCACGTATAGGAGGATTAGGAGGAACTTGACGGAGAAACAAGGGGGAGAAGAAGAGCGGAAATGGTGGGGGAAAGGGAGAGAGGCAAACCATGAGAGACTCTTGAATGCTGACAAAAACTGAGGACTTATGGATGTGGGGGGACGGGGAGATGGGCATAGAGGAGGACACTTATGGGGATGAGCACTGAGTGTTATGTGGAAACTAATTTGACAATAAACTATTTGTAAAAAAAAAAAAAATAGAAGATGTGGTTTATCTATACGATGGAATACTCCATGGCAATGAGAAAGAATGAAATCTGTCCATGTGCATCCAAATGGATGGAACTTGAGGGTGTTATGCTGAGCGAAATGTCTCGCAGAGAAGGACAGATACCATATGTTTGCACGTATAGGAGGATTAGGAGGAACTTAACCGAGGACCATGGGGCATAAGAAGGAGGGAAATAGTGGGATACAGGGAGGGAGGCAAACTATGAGAGACTCCAGAATGCCGAGAACAAAATGAGGACTGATGGGGGTGGGGGGAGAGGAAGGGCGGGTGATAGGCATGGAGGAGGGCACTTGTGGGGATGAGCACAGGGTGTTATACGGAAACCAAGTTGACAATAAACTACTTAAAAAATAAATTAAAAAATTAAAAATTGTCATCAGGGCTGTGCGTCCTTCTTAAGCTTTAAGGGGATTCTTATTGCCTAGAATTACACACCTTAAATTTCTGGTCCTGTCGTGTCCTTTCCTCTAAATCCATCAGGGAGGATCTTACTGCAGACAATGTGTGGCTCTTTCCTCGTGGCAGAATGCATTTCTCTGCCTGGCTCTCATAAGAGTGGTGTTACTCCATTCATGTCCATGCATATTCCAAGACAATGTCTCCCTCCCAGGGTCTGGAATGCACTCACGGTTCAACGTCCCTTGTATCATAGATGGTAATGCTTACTGTCCTTGTGCATCTGCACCTTAATTCCTTAGGACGTATTTTCCAGCCCTCCCCACACATGCACGGTGATCCACCACCTTCTGTGAGAGATGAATTCAGTTTACCATTTCTCCTTCATACCTTCCCCGCTCTCCCGGAGCACAGCCTCAGATGCACTACTTGAGATGCCATCATGGACTATGTGGTACCTCAGCCTCACGAATGCACACACACCAAATGCATATTAACATGTGTGAGAAAACCAGGATGTTGTTCAATATGAGACAAGGGTGTGTTTCCAAGTGACATGAATAAAACCTCTGCGTTGCTCCCCGTGCCCTCCTGCCTCCTCTCTGTCCGGGAAGCAGGCTGTGGTGACAGGAGGGACATGAACCTCTGATGGACAGGGGATGCGGTGTCCTGCATGAAGCCAGCACTGACCCCAACCTCAGACCAGACACAGGAAAGGTCCTTCCACGCAGTGTCCTTACATTCTTGCGACATCCCAGGGATGTACACCTGAAATCATACCTCGGTCCCTGGGGTGCAATTGTGCCCCATGGATTGAGGTCAGGACCACTTCTCTACTGAGCATGACATTCTTTCGGAGGGTTGTTCTCAAGAACAGCAAATCTAATGTGGTTCTTCTGTCTGTCATCCTGATCGTGTGTCTCATACATTCCAGACTGTGTAACAACAATTACTGATCTCACACACTTGCCTCCTTGTGACTCCGCTCAGGTTATGTGTAGTCTCCCAGGTGAACTTGAAGAAGGAGTCCCAGGTGTGCAGACCCTCACAGTCTCTCTCATTTACCTGCATCACCACTGAATTCTCACCAAAACAGTCGACTTTGGGTACTTTTCATTTTATTCCATTCTCTCAATTATAACCTTTCAGTTTAGCTGTGAATAGTTAGCAGGCTGTCCTCAGTTATGTTAATATAAGCTATTTGTGCAATTGATTATTTTTTAATGTAGTCACTGACACAAAATATGGTGGATGTTTGTCTACTTTACCTCCACATAATCAAGGCCATTATGAAAAGCCCACACCTGACAGCATATTAAACAGTTGAATACTGATGCTTTTCCTGTCGCAATAGGAGCCAGGCAATGATAATCATGCGCCAACATAAGTTTTCAATATGATAATGTGGAGAATTAATATGCCACCCCAAACTAGGCCATCTTGTCACGTTGCTTATTTGGATGAAAGTCACTTGAGAAATAGTCAGACTAAGGACACTTGGATCCTTCTTTGTTCCCTGACAGCAGGAAATAAGTCTCCCTTGGGAAAGCTCCCTTTCTGTCCCAGGAGGGAAGAACCAGCCTTAGCTCCAGAGTAAGGAACTTAGGGACTAATTTAATACTCGAAAACCACACCTTTGCTTTGATTCCTTACAAATCCAATGCTTTGTTTCCTGAAAGGCACAAGTGCCACCTGCTTTGTTCAGTCTCTGGGTGTCATATTATTGGGAAGCTCATGCACCTGCAAAATGAAATTTATTCTCTCCTGTAGATCTCTCTTATGTCAATCGAATGCTTAAATTGGGTGAAAACCCAGAAGCAAAGAACAGAAAACCTTTCTGCTCCTACAACTGGAAGATGTACCCAGAAAAATTAGGCAATAAAAAGAAATAAAAGACATTTAAATCAGTAACAATGAAGGATTATTACTCTTGCAGATGGCATGATCTTAAACATAACAAAACACTACAGATACCACAAAAATTATTAGAACCAATTTGTGAAAATGAGGAAAGTGCAAGATATGAAATAAAGAACAGGAACAGAGCTGTGATTCCACACACCAGTTTGAAAACATACGCTAAAGAAATAACAAAATTATAGAATTCAAAATGGGACAGAATAAAGTATTTTAGAAAACTTCAGAAAGCATGTAAAATGCTTGTATAGTGAAAATGACCTATGTTGATGAAAGACAGGCAAAAATACACATGCCAGCAACTATAACTGTTCACAGACGAGAATTCTTCATACTGTCTCAAATCAATCTACAGAAAATGACCTAGAAGTGCCTCTTTAACCCTGGCATTTAAGGAATCAAATCTAAATCTGGAGTTTGATATATAGTCAGAGGACATGCAAATCAGACCCGCCCTGTGCTGATTAAATCGGCCCGGCCCCGACCCTGCAGCTGGGAGAGGAGCCCCAGCCCGGGAGTCCCAGGTGTTCCCATTCTGTGATCAGGACAGAACACAGACATCTCACTATGGACTTTGTGCTTGGCTGGGTTTTCCTTGTTGCTGTTTTAAAATGTAATTCATGGTGAACAAGAGACACTGAGTGTGTGAATGGATATGAGTGAGAAACACGAGATGTGTGACTGTTTCCTGACCAGGATGTCTTGTGTCTGCAGGTGTCCAGTGTGAGGTGCAGCTGGTGGAGTCTGGGGGAAGCCTGGTGAAGCCTGGAGGGTCCCTGAGACTCTCCTGTGCAGCCTCCGGATTCACCTTCACTGACTATAGCATGAGCTGGGTCCTCCAGGCTCCAGGGAAGGGGCTGGAGTGGGTTGCATATATTAATAGTGGTGGAAGCACATACTATGCAGACTCCGTGAAGGGCCGGTTCACCATCTCCAGAGACAACGCCAAGAACACGCTACATCTTCAGATGAACAACCCGAGAGTCGAAGACACGGCCACGTATTTCTGTGCGAGAGACACAGTGAGGAGTCATCAGGGTGAGCCCAGACACAAACCTCCCTGGAGACGGGGATCAGCACCACCAGGGGGCGCACAGTCCTCACAATTCTGGTTTGTATTCCCTGGAGCTGGTGCAGATGGAGGTTAAGGGCAGGATTCACGTCAGGGTCTGTGGCTTCCTTTCCACACAAGATTCCCCCAGGGCGCCTCTCTGGACACATGATTCTGTGCTCACCTGTTCACTCTCTGTATTAAAGACGTTGTTCTCAGAGGAAAACTACACTAACGTGCACAAAAGAACACAGCTGTTTGCACTTGCTTCCTCCTGTCCCTAAATATGATTGAAATGCATGTATCCTGAGGCACAGCAGCTGAACCTTTACAGGATGCCAGATTCACCGACTGTGCAGCTAGGACCGCGGACCCCACGGGTCCTCATTTTCCTCATCCAGCTCTGGTCCCAGTCAAACAACAGGGCACTTCCTTCATGGCACTTTGCTACTCAGGACTTTGAATGAGTTACAGCTTTATTCAATTACTCTAAACAAGAAATAAATCACGTCCTGGGGAACAGAACCCTAAGAACATTGGTTTACATGATTACATAGGTTGAGAAGTCCATGATCTACAATCACAAGCTGAAGACCCAGGAATCGGTGTAATTCTCGTCTCATTCTGAACTAGTGTCTAGTCTGAGAACATGGGGACTTGGTGATGTAACGCTCAGAACAGGGTGGGAGGAGACCAATGTTCCACCTCAAACATGCACGAGGGAAGTAGAAATGAGGGAATTCTTCCTCCCTCTGCATGGATTCTATTCAGAACCCCTAATAGAGTGGGTGATGCCCGTGCAGACAGAAACCATGGCTGGAGATGCCAATCTCTTGTCGAAACACATCACAGACATCCACAGAAACAATGGTTAATCTGGGTACCCAAGACGGAGTCAAGTGGACACAGAAGGTTAACCATGACAAGTCAATCTCCTGTAAACGTGGAGCTAAAGGACTGAATACCTAGAAGCCCCTGCCATCGCTGGGTGGAGTCTGGTGGGCATATCAGTGCCTTTGTGGAAAAGGAGGACAGAGGCCCATAGGAAGTACTGTGGTCTGAGGATCCCCCAGGTCTCATAGAGAGGACAGTTCCCTTCCTGGAGTGCATTTGGGAGAGGTGGCACCGCCTCTCATCAGCAGGAGAGCTGACAGGCACCACTGCACTGCCCTGATCACTAGCATAGGAGCCCCTGCCGAGAGCAGCTCACTGGATGCTGGCTTCTTGTTGTCTGTCACTATGACCTCCAAGCCTCCAGGTGTTGGTGCAACTGCTCTCCTGGGACAAACCAGCTCCAGCCACAGCACAGCAAGACCCTCTCCCAGAGGATACTGGGGGTTCCTCTCATATCGAGTTCATACAATTTGGAATTTTCAAACTCAGATAGAGCTCCTGACATAAAACATGACATTACTGTGCTTCCAGGTGGGCATATGGCTTAGACAGAGACAGAGTGAAGGGAGGGTTCGGACCGAAGTCTGGGACCGACAAGTGCAGATTGTTCTCTCTTTGTGAGGGCGTCCTGATCAGGGGCGGGTGGGAACTCCATCTCCAGGGACTAGAGAGTGGGCTGATGCCAGTATTTCCTCCCACCAATCAGCATGGAAAGATTAGCGAGCAGCACAGCGTCACCGAGTGGAAGTTGAGCCACGAACACCAAGCCTTCCCCCACCCCACCGGCTTCCCACCCCAACAGCTTCCACCCCACCTAGTAAGGTGCTTCCTTACTAGGGAAAGAGTGCCTGAAAACCAGAGCAACAGTGCGCCCCTCCCCCCAAAGACCAGCATAAACCCCCACACTCACCACGTCTACTGATCATATAGTGAGAGAGAGCTCAGCTCTCAGGGAAATAGGAATTAGTCTGTTAACAAGCAGAGAAAACTCACCTATTTAAATTTACAACAGTGTGGACAAGGTCCATACACTCCCCACGGGAAGCAAGGAGAAACTGCAGAGGACTTCTCTCAGGGACAGGGCAGCCAATACATGACAGCACCATGCACACAACACACAAGAAATAGTTTCTGAAGTGTCAATTCCTTGACAGTATATGAACTCTTCTTAATAAAGCCACTCCTTCAGAAACAGAAAACATAGCAGGATTGTCTAAAACACAGAGGAAGGCAGATACAGACATACGCCATGATGGAGGAATGCCTCCCAAAACAAAACAATTAAAGGTCACTGCCAGCGATATAATTAAAACACATATTAGTAATATGCCTCAAACAGAATTTTTTAAAACAATCATAAGGATACTAGGTGTTTTTCTTTTTTTTTTTAATTTTTTAATGTTTTATTTATTTCTAGGAGAGAGAGAGAGACAGCTTGAGCAGGGGAGGGTCAGAGAGAGAGGGAGTCACAGACTGAAACAGGCTCCTGGCTCTGAGCTGGCAGTCAGCACCGAGCCCGACGCGGGGCTCGAACCCACGAACCGCGAGATCATGACCCAAGCGAAAGTCGGACGCTTAACCAACTTAGCCACCCAGGCGTCCCAGGATACTAGGTGTTCTTGAGGAAAGCAGAGAAGACATGAGGGATACCTTTTCTGCAGATAAAAAAGACCTAAAGACAAGTCATGCTAAAATTTTCAAAATGCTGTAACTGAGTTTCAAAACTGATTGACTATCTCAAGACTGAAAGAATCAGGCGAATGACTAAGTGACATAGAAGATAAAGTTATGAGGGACATTGAAGAAAGAAAGAAGAGGAAAATTAAAATATTGCATCACATTTAGAGAACTCAGCAACTACATAAAGTGAAATAACATTCCTTTCAAAGGAGTCCTAGAAAAGAGAGGGAGAAAAGGGAAGAAGTTTTATCTGAGTGAATTATAGTGGAAAATTTCACTAAATTGCGTAGGAAACAGATATCTGCATCTAGGAGGCATGAAGAACTTCCATCAAAATCAACAAAAGCATGCCAACACAGAGACATATCATAGTAAAATTGGCAAAATATACAATAAAGAAAATCCACAAAAGCAGCACAACAAAAGAACTTGTAAACTACTAAAGGAAGATAGAAAAGATTGTGGCAGATTTCTCCATAGAAACCTTCAGGTCAGAAGGAAGTGGCATGGTAACCTCAACATGCTCAGTTGAAAACTATGCAGCCAAGAACACTTCACCCAGTAAGGCTGTCATTCAGATAGAAGGAAAGGTAGACTTTCCCAGAAGAACAAAAACCAAAGGAGTTCATGGTCTCTAAACTAGCCCTGCAAGAAATATTAAAGGGGATTCTGTGAGTGGGAAAGAGGGACTAAAGGAAAAAAAGACTAGATAGATACAGAGAAAATCTCCAGCAATAGTGACTTTTTTTTAACGTTTTATTTATCTCAGAGCGAGCGAGAGAGAGAGAGAGAGAGAGAGTGAGCAGAGGAGGGTCAGAGATAGAAGGAGATACAGAATCTGAAACAGGCTCCAGGCTCTGAGCTAGGTGTCAGCACAGAGATCGACATGGGGATCGAACCCACGAAACATGAGGTCATGACGTGAGCTAAAGTCGGCCACGTAGCCAAGTGAGCCACCCAGGCATTCCCAGAAACAATGGCTTTATAGGTAACACAATGGCACTAAGTTTATATCTCTCAAGTATCATTGTGAATGTAAGTGGGTAAAATGCTCCAATCAAAAGAAATAGGGTATCAAAATGGATTTCAGAAAAAGATACTGAATGGGAAGGGCAAGACGGTAGAAAAGTAGGGAGTTCTTTACTTCCAGCCTGCACCTCCCAAACAAAGAAGGGCTGAAGCCAAAGGACTCTGAACGGCAAGAGTCTGGGAGGAAAGGAGACACAGTCCACTAGGAAGACAGCCCACAGTTGTGTGCTTGTGAACTGGGGATGATATAAACGGGCCAGGACATGGAGGCACGGAGGGGAGGGAGCCCCATCTGTGGAGAGTTAAAAGGAAGAGAAAGAGCGGTTGGGAAATCTTAGAACAGTCTCCGGAGAAGAGAAAAAACTTGGCCCAGGACATCATCCCATCTCTAACTGCGGGCTGTGGAGAGTGATCCTATCTCTAACTGCGGAGTTTTCTTTGGCCTGGGTGCCCTGGTCGCAGAAATTCCCTCCGAGATAGACGGTATGCAAGGGATTGCAGTCAGAGTTGGCATCAGGAGGAACCATTTCCCTCTTCAATCCCCTGCTAAGAAGGATGGGGCTTGTGGGATTACATTTCGGGAGGTATCCTTAATGCACACTGAGATCTGGAAACGAGGCTGGGTGCAGAACATAGAAAAAGGCCCACCTTGACTGCTCCCTCAGCACCGTGAGATCAGACACAAAAGAGTGATTTGCAACACCTGGTTCGAGAAGAGACTGGGAGGTCCCCGTTTTTCTCCCCACAAGCACCTACGCGGGCCCGGGGACCTACAGTGGAGGTGCGACCCGCTTACACCAAACCACGCCCATCTGCGCTGGGGAGCTGCTTTGTTACTGGAGCCTGGATACAGAAACAGCCCCTCTCCTAAGATCAGTACTGACGCATTTCCATGATGAACTCTAGATCAGTTCTCACTATTCAGATACATTCGTCCTAATCTCACTCTAATCTCCTCCTTCCTCTGGACCGTGTATTCTCGTTATAGGTTTGCTTAAGCAACCAAATATAATCCACTGTCTTGATGCATGTTCTGTCTTCATCGTTACCTTCCTTTCTCTATCTCTGAAATAATCAGACTATATAATTTCTCTGGATAACATTATCTTCTTTTTTTTTTCGCTTCTCGCCTCCTACCATATTCTCCTTTTCCTCTATCTGAATTAAGACTTTTAGTCCCTCTGTCTGGTCAATACTCAATTTCTCTTTCTCCTCACACCTGTTATTTCTCTCTTAGTATATGCTCTTCCATCAGCACTGCCTCCGCCCTGATCCTTATTCGTAGCTACCATTTCTGGTTTTATGCTTTTAGACTGTCCTTTTGTTTTCTAGTTTTTGTTTTTCTTCTTTCGGTTTTTTGTTTCCTTTTGGTTTTCTTCTTACATTTGTTTGTGTGTTTGTGTTATTTTGTTCCCTGTTCCTCTGTCTTTTTTTCCTTTCCAGGGTTACCTCAAGAATCAAGTCAAAGTGGAGAGTTAGCAACTATCATTATGAGTAGAGAAATAAAATAGCCAAAGTCTAAACAAGAGAGACCAAGGAACACCATGAAAAGAACGCTTCCTGAACAGGCAGGCTCTGGACAGTCTATGAGCCTCCTTTAATATAGCAGTACTTGCAGGTGCAGAGCACATACCAAGCTTTTGAAACTTACAAGAGTCAGAGGCGCCTGGGTGGCATAGTCGGTTGGGCGTCCGACTTTCGCTTGGGTCATGATCTCGCGGTTCGTGGGTTCGGGCCCCCCGTCGGGCTCTGTGCTGACTGCCGGCTCGGAGTCTGGAGCCTGTTTCGGTCTGTGGCTCCCTCTCTCTCTGGCCCTCCCCTGCTAACTCTGTCTCTCTCTCTCCCAGAAATAAATAAAAAAATATTAAAGAAAAAAAAAACTTACAAGAGTCAGAAAGCTAACCAAAATGATGAAACAGAAGAACTCTCCTCTACAGAACTTCCAGGAAGAAGTGACAGCTAAAGAATTGGTTAAAACAGATATAAGCAACATAACTGACCAAGAATTTAGAACAATGGTCATAAAATTAATTGCTGGACCTGAAAAAGGAACAGAAGGCACTAGAGATGTTATTGCTACAAAGAATATGGACCTTAAAATTACTTGTGGTGAATTAAGCTATGCTAAATATTTGGTGCATAAAAAAATGGAGGCAGCCACTGCACAGATAGATGAAGCAGAGAGAAGAATAGGGGAATTTGAAGACACACTTATAGAAAAAGAGGAAGCCAAGAAAAAGACAAATTGATCCAGGAGCACGAAAGGAGAATTTGAGAACTGAGTGATGCAATCAAATGGACCAATATCTGAATCATAGGAATTCCAGAAGAAGAAGAGAGAGAAACAGGTTGAAGGTGTACTTCAACAAATTATAGCTGGGAACTTACCCAATCTGGAGAAAGAAATAAGACATTGACATTAAGAGGCACAGAGAACTCCCCTCAGATGTAACTTGAATCGATATTCTGCATGACATATCATAGTGAAACTGGCAAAATATAAGGAAAAAGAGAGAGAGGTGCCAGCAATTTGGTGGAGAAATAGGGAGCTCCGTCATTTCCCTTCCACCCATCTCTCAAACAGAGGAGGCCTGAAGTCATAGGACACTGGGCCACAGGAGTTTGGGAAGAGAAAGAGACAGAATACACTGGGAAGGAAACCTCATAAGTGTGTGAGTGCGAACTGGGGAAGATAAAAAGGGGACGGAAATTGGAGATTTGGAGGGAGGGGAGGGAACCTGGCTTGCGTGCAGCCTCGGTGAGCTGTGCTAACCCGTGGTGTGTCATGGCGAGTCAAGGGGAAAGGAAGGAGAAGCTGAGACTGCTCATAAAACTGTCCCGGAGAAGAGAAAAATTTCGACTTGGAAAGTGAGTGTTCTTTTGTTCTGTCTGGGGTGTTAACACTGAACTAGGTGCCTCCGGTTCAATGCTCTGCTACACTTCCGGCCCCACCCACGGCGGTAGCGAGGATGCTGAGGGCCTGAGGTCGCTTTCCTCAGGGACAACCAGGAGCATAGTGGCCACAGGCCAAGGCTAAGTAACTCGGACCGGCGCCAGCCTGCACAGAGGCATGGGACCGAGGTTGTACTGCCACTTGACCCCAGTGTATCTGAGACTGCGACAACTCCCCCACCGCCCACTCACCCCCCGGAAGCAAGGAGGCAGCGACCCAGGGGAATGTGTTTCCAACGGTATAAACAAAGCATTTGGACTGGGACCTGAAACTAGGTGAGACATGGGGCATAAACTCATCCCACCTTGGTTACGTCCGCAGCACAGGGAGATCGCTCCTGTGCTGGTTGCAATTTTAAAAGCTTGGTTGAGGGGTGCCTGGGTGGCTTAGTCGGTTAAGCGTCCGACTTTCGCTTAGGTCATGATCTCGTGGTTCGTGGGTTCGAGCCCCGTGTCGGGCTCTGTGCTGGCTGACTGCCAGCTCAGAGCCTGGAGCCTATTTCAGAGTCTGTGTCTCCTTCTCTCTCTGACCCTCCCCTGCTCACGCTGTCTGTCTCTCTCTCTCTCCTAGAAATAAAAAAAATATTAAAAATAAAAAAATAAAAAAAATAAAAGCTTGGTTGAGAAGGGACTGGAGCGCTGCCATTTTTCACCCCACAACCACCATGGCAGGGCCTCAGGGAGCAGCCATCTGGACAACGTGGAGGCGAGATCTGCCTACACCAAACCATGCCCATCCCTGCCAGAGACCTGGGGGTTTTTTGTGTGTTTTTTTACCTGAGCCTGGGGCAAAACGAACATGGATGCACTGCCATGATTAATCCTAGATAATTCTTCCTATTCAGATATAATTTCCCTTTTCTAATTCATAACCCTCCACTCAGCTGGTCAGGGCACTCTGGTCACTGATTAGTTTAAACAGTCACACTTAATCTATTCTCTGGATGTACACCCTGCAACTCCACCGCCACCTTCTCTCACTCTGGAGTAAACAGACTATATAGTTTCTCTGAGGGCCTCTTAGTTTCTCTACCTGGACATTTCATTTCTAATTTCACTTCCTCCCCGTTCTACATTTCTTGCTTTGTATATGCACTTCCATCAACAGTGCATACACCTGGATCTTTATTTGTAACTGGGATTTCTGGTTTTATGCTTTTAGACTGTCCAGTGTATGTTGCGTTTTTTCTTTTATCTTTTCTCCTCTTCTTTTTTGAATTTTTAAATAATTTTAATGTTTATTATTTGTCTTCCCTCCTTCCTCTTTTTTTTTTATTGTTTTGGTTTTGTGCCCTATATTTTTCTTTTCATTTTTCCCTTTCGGTTTGCAAGTTTATTCCATTTGTCTGTGCATTTGTGGACCTTCTTCCCTCTGTGTTTTCTTTTCCAGGGATACCTAAAGAAACAAGCCAAAGTACACATGGTGGAGAGTCTCAAATACCACTTCGAGTAGGAAAATAAAATAAAGAAAGACTCAACAAGAGATACCGGGAGACAACATTCAAAGAACACTGCATAAACGGACAGGCCCTGGACAGTCAAAAACCCTCTTTAGTACAGAAGAACGCAGAGGAAGAGAGTGCATACCAACTTTTAAAATTAACAAGAGATAGAAAGCTAACCAAAATCACAGAAGGGAAGAAATCTCCTCCAAATAAATTCCAGGAAGAAATGACAGCTAAAGAACTGCTCAAAATAGATATAAGCAACATAACTGAACAAAAATTTAGAACATAGTCATATAATTAATTGCTGGGTTAGAAAAAAGCAAAGAAGACATCAGAGAAACTATTGCTATAAAGATGGTGGAGGTCAAAAATAATTTGATGAATTAAAAAATGCTATAAATGAGATCCATAATAAACTGGAGGTGTCAAATGCACAGACTGAAGAGGCAGAAAAGAGAATAAGTGATTTAGAAGACACAATTATAGAAAAAGAGAAAGCTGAGAAAAAGAGAGATAAACTGATCCAAGAACATAAAAGGAGAGTTCGAGAGCTCAGGGATACAATCAAACAGAACAATATCTGTATCATAGGAATTCCAGAAGAGGAAGAGAGAGGGAAAGGTGCTGAAGGACTCCTTGAACAAATTACCGCAGAGAACTACCACATCCTAGGGAGGGAAGTAGACGTTGAAATTAAAGAGACACAGAGAACTCCCCTTAGACGTAACTTGAATCGATCTTCTGCACGACATATCATCGTGAAGCTGGCAAAATATAAGGACGAGGAGAGAATATGGAAGCAGCTAGGGAGAAAAGGGCCATAACATACAAAGGGAAAACTATCAGAGTGGTGACAGACCTGTCGAATGAAACGTTGCAGGCCGAAAAGGAATGGTAGGAGATATTCCATGTAAGGAACAGAAAAAATATGCAAGGTCAAGGAATTCACTTTCTACTCAAGTGTGCATGGCACATTCTCCAAGACAGATCACATACTGGATGTAAGGCATCCCGCAATAAATATAAAAGAATTGAGATCATATCATGCACACTTTCAGATCATAATGTTTTGAAACATGAAATCAATCACAGGAAAAAGTCTGGAAAACCTCCAAAAACATGGAGGTTAAAGAACACGCTACTGAAGAAAGAAGGGGCCAATCAGACAATTAGAGAAGACATTAAAAAATATATGGAAACAAATGACAACGGAAATACAACAATCCAAACTCTATGGGGTGCGGCAAAGGCAGTCCTAAAAGGAAAGTATATCGCACTACAGGCCTATTTCAGGAGATTGGAAAAAGCACAGGTACAAAATCTAACAGTGCACCTAAAGGAACTCTAGGGAGAGCAACAGGAACACTCCAAACCCAGTAGGAGAAGAGAAATAATAAAAATCAGAGCCGAAATAAACAATGTAGAAACGAAAGAAACAGTTGAAATGATCAACGAAACCAAAAATTGGTTTTTTGAAAAAATAAACAAAATTGACAAACCTCTAGCCAGGCTTTTCCAAAAGAATAGAGATAACAGTGAATTACACAAATTCATAAATGAAAATAAACTTTTTGCAACAAAACCATCAGAAATATAAGCAATTATCAGGGAATACATTGAAAAAGCATATGCCAACTAACTAGACCACTTAGAAGAAACGGACAAATTCCTAAACACACACACTCACTACCAAAATTCACACTGGAAGGGAAAGAAAATCTGAACAGACACATAAATAGTAGGGATATCGAATCAATTATCAAAAATCTCCCAACAAATAAGAGCCCTGGGCCAGATGGCTTCCTTAGGGAATTATGGCAGACATTTAAAAGATAATTAATACCCATAATTTCCAAGCTATTCCAAAACATACAAATCGAAGGAAAATTTCTGGACTCATATTACAAAGCCAGCCTCACTTTGTATCCGAAGCATGACAGAGATCAAGCAAAAAAGAGAACTACAGGCCGATATCCTTGATGAACACAGATGTAACTATCCTCAACAAGATACTTGCAAATTGAATCCAACAGCACACAAAAGGAATTATCCACCATGATCAACTGGGATTCAATCCTGGGTTACAGGACTGGTTCACTATTTGCAATTAAATCAATGTGATACATCATATCAACAAAAGAAAAGATAAAAAAACATATGCTCCTGTTGATAGATGCAGAAAAAGCATTTAAAAAATACAACACACCGGGGCGCCTGGGTGGCTTAGTCGGTTAAGCGTCCGGCTTTCGCTTAGGTCATGATCTCGCGGTTTGTGGGTTCGAGCCCCGCGTCGGGCTCTGTGCTGACTGCCAGCTCAGAGCCTGGAGCCTGTTTCAGAGTCTGTGTCTCCCTCTCTCTCTGACCCTCCCCTGTTCACACTGTCTCTCTCTATCCTAGAAATAAATAAAAATATTTAAAATAAAAATAAAAAATACAACACACCTTCTTACTAAAGACCCTTGAGAAGGACAGGATAGAAGGAATTTACTTAAACATCATAAAAGCCATCTATGAGAAGCCCTCCCCTAACATCATCCAAAACGGGGAAAAAAGTAGAGGCTTTCCCTGTGAGATCAGGAACGTGACAGGGATGTCCACTCTCACCATTCTTGTTTAACGTAGTGCTGGAAGTCCTACCATCAGCCATCAGACAACAAAAGGAAATTAAAGGCACCAGAACTATCAAAGAAGAAGTCAAACTTTCACATCTCATAGACAACATGATACTCTACATAGAAAACCCGACAGACTCCACCAGAAGCCTACTAGAACTTGTCCGTTAATGCAGTAAACTTGCAGGTACAAAATCAATATACAGAAATTGGTTGCATTTTTATACAAAAACAGTGAAGCAACAGAAAGAAAAATCAATTGCACAATTGCACAAAAAACCCATAATATACCTAGGAAGTAACATAACCAAGGATATAAGAATATAAGAGGTCTGTATGATGAAAACAATAGAAAACTTAGAAAGGTAATTGAAGAAGAGAAAAATAAATGGAAAAACATTCCATACTCATGGATTGGAAGAATAAATATACTTAAAAAGTCATTAGTACTCAAAGCAATCTACACATTCAATGCAACACCAGTCAAAATTGCACCAGCATTCTTCACAAAGCTAGAGAAAACTATCCTAAAATTTGTATGGAACCACAAAAGACCCTGAACAGCCAAAGCAATATTGAAGAAGAAAACGAAAACAGGAAGCATCACCATCCCAGACTTTAGCCTCTACTACAAAGCTGTCGTATTCAAGACAGTATGGAATTGGCACGAAAAACAGACATATGGGCCAATGGAATAGAATACAGAACTCAGAATTAGACTCAAAAGTATACGGCCAAAGAATCTTTGACAAATCAGGATAGAGTATCTAGTGGAAAAAATACAGCCTCTTTAACAGATAGTGTTGGGAGAACTGGACAGCAACATGTAGAAAATGTAACTAGATCATTTTCTCACACCATACAAAAAATAAATTCAAAAAGGATAACGGACATGAATGTTGAGACAGGAAACCATCAGAACCCTAGAGTATAAAACAGGAAACAACCTCCTTGACCTCCACCTCAGCAACTTCGTACTTGACATATCCCCAAAAGCAAGGGAATCCAGAGCAAAAATGATCTATTGGGACCTCATCAAGAATAAAAGCATCTGCATGACAAAGGAAACAGTCCATAAAACTAATAGGCAACAGATGGAATATGAAAAGATAGTTACAAATGACATATCAGATAAAGGGTTAATATCCAAAATCTATAAGGAACTCACCAAACTCTACACCCGAAAAACAAACAACCCAGTGAAAAAAAGGGCAGAAGATATAAACAGACACTTCTCCAAAGAGGACATCCAGATGGCCAACAGACACATGAAACGATGCTCAGCATCCCTCCTCATCAGATAATACAAATCAAAACCACACTGAGATGCCACCTCACGCCAGTCAGAGTGGCTAAAATGAGCAAATCAGATGACGTTAGATGCTGGCAAGGATTTGGAGAAATGGGGACCCTTCTACACTGTTGGTGGGAATGTAAACTGGTGAAGCCCCTCTGGAAAACAGTGTGGAGATTCCTCAAAAAATGAACAATAGAACTCCCCTATGACCCAGTAATAGCACTGCCTGCAATTTACCCAATGGAAATAGGAGTGCTGATGTATAGGGGCACATGTACCCCAATGTTCATAGCAGCCCTTTCAACAATAGCCAAAACATGGAGAGAGCCCAAGTGTCCATCAAATGATGAATGGATCAAGAAGATGTGGTTTATCTATACGATGGAATACTACATGGCAATGAGAAAGAATGAAGTCTGGCCATGTGTAGCAACATGAATGGACCTTGAGGGTGTTATGCTGAGCGAAATAAGTCAGGCAGAGAAAGACAAATATCATATGTTTGCACGTATAGGAGGATTAGGAAGAACTTAACTGAGGAACAAGGGGGAGAAAAGGGGGGGAAGTGGTGGGGGAAAGGGAGAGAGACAAACCATGAGAGACTCTTGAATGTTGAGAACAAACTGAGGACAGATGGGTGGGGGGGGAGGGAAGAGATGAGCATGGAGGAGGCTTGTGGGGATAAGCACTGGGTGTTATATGTAAACTAAGTTGACAATAAACTATTTATGGGGAAAAAAGAACAATGATAGAATCAAACCAGGAAATAAAAAGCTTCTGCATGGCAAAGGAAAAAATCCATAAGACAGACAACTGTCGGATTGGAAAAATATAGTTGCAAATAACATATCAGACAAAGGGATAATATCCAAAATCTATAAGGAACTCACCAAAACCACACTTGAAAACAAACAATCCAATAAAAAAGTTATTTTAAATTAAATCTGAACAGAGGACCATGGGGGAGAAGAAGGAGGGAAATAGTGGGGGAAAGGGAAGGAGGAAAACCAAGAGATTCTCTTGAATGCTGATTAAATACTGATGGAGTGATGGGCTTAGAGGGTGAGGGGGGAGATGGGCATAGAGGAAGGCACTTCTGGAGATGAGCACTGGGTGTTAATGGAAACCAACTTGACAATAAACTATTAAATAAATAAAAAATAAATAATTGCTTTCTTCACCTCACTGCCCCACATACTTATGAACATCTTCATAACAATCTTAAGCCTTAATCGTGTTTTACTTATATTCCCAATTTTTAAATAAGCTTCTATTTACATCTAATAATAAAAACAACTTATCAGAACAGGAAAAACTCCTACAGTGGTGTGTATTCGATCCTCTGCCTCTACTTCACGTGGATGTTGTGGAAAGCACATAAATCACATATTCTTTAAACTTCACATCTACGTTACAAGGCTAAGAAGAAAGTTTATTGAAATACCAGACACTGGAACAGTTCTGAGGAAATAAAGCCACTTAAAATATAACACTTCGTGACAATAATTCTTGCAAAGTCGCCAACCATTAAATCCAATGACTCCTGATACAACCTACAGCATGGTTGTATTGACACGGATTTATGCTGAGCAGAATAAGCCCTACAAATAAAAGTTCATATCATATAATTACACATGTACCCATTCTCTAAAACCAAAAATAATCTGAAGAAACATGAGAAAGATTAACAGTTCCGTGGGGACAGGGTGAAGAAAGGAACTAGGAAGGAAGAATTCCAGGGGAACTATAAGAGATTTTAATCAGAATTATGTGTTCAGTCTTGATCATGTTGAATCACATCAGTGTTCTTTCATATCACACAATCGGCATGTGCACCTCACTCTATGTCAGGTACATTCATCAAGGCTCTTACAAATAAACACAGAGATTACTCAGTAGGCACGCAATGATGTGACATGTTAAAGACTTAAAAATACACCTGCACTGACCCTGATTCTCTCTCTATTTAAGGTCAACTCCAGAGCAAGCAAAATCATCATGGACCCATTACAGAAAGTGTTTCACATTCCTCAGGAGCCCGCCCGCTCAGGCCTGCAGGTGGACTGAGGGAGGTCGTAGGTCCTGTAGGGAGGAGCACCGGCCCAGATCCTGGGCTCACTCTCACCACATATGTGCACTTGGACACCTCACCAGCCTCTACAACTCGGTTGTAGGTTCACATCTCCTTATAGGATATGATGACACCTATACCCCACAAGTAGTGTGCAAATGTAAAACCAAAGTCGAATATAGGGCAAAAGAATGATCTCTGGAAAATGATAATAACACATTTTATTTATCCAAAATCTATCAATACACCAAATTAAAGAGATTTACATCTGCTCAGGTCACGGCCCTCTTTGTAACGACTGAATACATAGCTGCTTATATACGCAGAGGACATGCAAATCAGACCCGCCCTGTGCTGATTAAACCGGCCCAGCCCTGACCCTGCAGCTGGGAGAGGAGCCCCAGCCCGGGAGTCCCAGGTGTTCCCATTCTGTGATCAGGACAGAACACAGACATCTCACCATGGAGTTTATGCTTCGCTGGGTTTTCCTTGTTGCTGTTTTAAAAGGTAATTCAAGGTGAACAAGAGACACTGAGTGTGTGAGTGGATATGAGTGAGAGAAACACGAGATGTGTGACAGTTTCCTGACCAGGATGTCTTGTGTCTGCAGGTGTCCAGTGTGAGGTGCAGCTGGTGGAGTCTGGGGGAGGCCTGGTGAAGCCTGGAGGGTCCCTGAGACTCTCCTGTGCAGCCTCCGGATTCACCTTCAGTAGCTACTACATGAGCTGGGTCCGCCAGGCTCCAGGGAAGGGGCTGGAGTGGGTTGCAGGTATTAGTGGTAGTGGAAGTAGCACAGGCTACGCAGACTCCGTGAAGGGCCGGTTCACCATCTCCAGAGACAACGCCAAGAACACGCTGTATCTGCAGATGGACAATCTGAGAGTCGAAGACACGGCCACGTATTTCTGTGCGAGAGACACAGTGAGGGGTCATCAGGGTGAGCCCAGACACAAACCTCCCTGTAGACGGGGATCAGCACCACCAGGGGGCGCACACGATGCACAGCTCTGGTTTATGTTCCCAGGAGCAGGGACACATGGAGGTTACAGGCAGGTTTCCTGTCAGGGTCTGGGGCTTCCTCCCCATAGAACAGTTTCCCCCAAGAAGCCCTTATGGACACATGATTTTGTGCTTAACTTTCAGTCTCTGAATGAGATACTTGAAATAGGAAACGTATACGAACATGCACAGAAGACAGAGGTGTTGGCACTAGCTTAATCCTTGTCACTAGACATGAATTTATTACACATATCTTGAAGATCATGAAATGAAGCATTACAAGTTTCCCTGTCGCTCTCACTTTCCTTTTTAAATTATTATTATTTCTAGGAGAGAGAGAGAGACAGGGTGGGGTAAGCAGGGGAGGGTCAGAGAGAGAGGGAGACACAGACTCAGAAACAGTCGCCAGGCTCTGAGCTGGCAGTCAGCACAGAGCCCGACGCGGGGCTCGAACCCACGAACCGCGAGATCATGACCTAAGCGAAAGTAGGACGTTTAACCGTAAGCCACCCAGGCTAAACTATTTTTTAAAAATGTATTCATTTAAACAAAATAGTGGATATATTGTCTAGTTTTAATGCACTTCTTTCTCTAGAAACCTTGATATGACTCCTCTTTTGAAAATCACCGATGACGGGGCACCTGGGTGGCTTAGTTGGTTGAGCGTCCGACTTTCGCTTAGGTCATGATCTCACGGTTCGTGGGTTCGAGCCCCACATCTGGCTCTGTGCTGACTGCCAGCTCAGAGCTTGGAGCCTGTTTCAGTCTGTGACTCCCTCTCTCTTTGACCCTCCCCTGCTCACGTTGTCTCTAAATTAAAAAAAAAAACATTAAAAAAAATCACAATGACATATATATGCTAATGGATATATAATTAGATTGTGTGCTTCTATAATTTTTATTGTAATTAGTTGCATAACTGATACTGCATTTTAAATCTGACATTAGGTCACATATGTGTATTTAACATATGAATTTATGATGCAATATCAGTTATCAAAACAACTCAACGTAACAATTAGCTTTGGATTATCAGTTGAAATATCATATTCCCATTTTGAAATATTTTATAATTTGTACAGGTACCAGAATATAATCTAGATCATATAGTGCATTAAAATGCATTTATTTTTTTCTGAATTGAAGATTTTAACTTCTTTCTCGTAACTCTGGCAATGAATTTATTTCAAAGATAAATATCATCTATTTCAGATATTACTTTCGATTAAGAATTTATCCCATAATTCCCTTACAGATGTACAACATTTGAAAAACTAATGACATTTTCACTGCAACTCACGTCTAGAATAGACACGTGCAGATGATCTTGTAAATTGTACATGCATTGTGTCTCCATGCATGTCATTTTTCTCAAAGACACATGATTGGAGAAAGTACTAGACCGTCATCTGTATCATACACTCCACCTTCCAGGACAGGCAGATAATCATACTTTCCCAACAACTCCTGCAATTATGGTACAGCCACATCCCATGTTTCCGACAAGGATGTCTCCAGAAATATCTGGGACAGCGGACAAGCTGGCTGCCCCAGCCACCTGCTCAGTAAACTACAGAAGGACATGAAGAGAACTATGGAGGAACAACGGCCTTTCTGCCTTTTGGACCCAAGTGTTGCAGACGCAGACCTATCCAGTTAATTCCATAAGTTTGCTGTCAATGTGAGTTTATCTTCAGGCTAAAATTGAGTAGGAACCCTAGGGGATTGAGAACACACATGCCACACCCACTATTTGATAGGAGTCTACATCAAGCACAGGGCGATGTGCATTCAAATCTAGTGCTGGTGTTTGTGCTGAAAAGCAGAATGTGTCTGAATCCAGAGCCTAGGATGCTGAAGGGGTGGAAGAAATTCTCTTCCATCAAAGGTTCTTATGGACAAATAATTAAGTTCACGGGAGATGGATTAACAGGAGAAACAACCCAAAGATTCATTACATGTGCACAGAGGTCCAGTAAAGAAAATCAGACCCAAAGAAATGAGTAAGTCAGATAATTCTATACTTTTTAGAGAAGGAAGAAACCAATATGACAATAAGCTATTTGAAATAAATAAATAAACATTAAATTACAAAGATGTTATGCTAAGAAAGAAAGAAAGAAAGAAAGAAAGAAAGAAAGAAAAAGAAAAAGAAAATAATTTTCCCAGAACTAATATGAAACCAATCCTGACAACGACACTCAGGACATCAGGGCGGCTGAGGTATTCAGGGGGAACCCGGACCTCAGAGCTCATGTCCAGAACTGGTACTGTTTCACCATCAGTTTTCTGTGGAGCGTCTTGATCATCATGTCCAGCAAATTTCATCGTGACCAGCAAACTTTAAAAACTCTTTTCTAAAACCTTTACAAACACAGTTGTCGTTTCATGTTTACAGTGAACTTTTATAATAGTAATGCCTACTTTGACACTGACCAAATTCTGGGATAAATCAACTCATTTAACCAAGACCAGTGCCTCTGTGCATTTACAAGTACGGTGGCCACTATTTAAAAAATGTATAAAGTAATTTTCAAACAGAGGAAACTGACTCATATCAAGTGTTCTAAATTTCATTTATTTCAGCCACTACTTACTCTTTTTATCTTCTTTAAGATTTTCCTTTGATGTCTATGACGACGGACCGTGAGTAATGACCCTTGTCATTGTGGAAACCCCACAGCATCTCCATCAGCTCCATGACTCTCTCTCAAGGACTCTTAGTATCTCCATGCTCTTGTGAGAGAAAAGAGTTGTTTTCTACACTTCATTCCTTTTGTTCTCCCTCCAGATTAGGAATCCAGAGACACTCAGTAACGAGTGGGAGGAGGTGCCAGTATCGTTGTTCACATTGAGACCAGTCTCACAAGACTGGCAACCAGGGGCCCATTTTTCTGGAATAGTAAGAATGCTTCACAAGACACACCTTTCTCCTGCACCTGCCTCTCCCCACAACATGACCCCCAGAACTTCCTCACACTCAGCTGGAAATGAAGTCAGATATAAGGGACAAGATTTTGAATTCCATTTAATGGTTTATTTTCACCAGACTCTTTTCCATGCAGCTACACTATGTTGTACACCCATAAAGAATAGTCCAGAATTTCCTGTCCTGCATATCCTCATTTGATATGTTGTCAATTTATTTGTTTTGGTTTTAGAATACCCTTGCTAACAGCTGTGATGTGATAGGTCAGTGGTTTGGGGGTGGATTTTTCTGATGGTTAGTGATGTTGAACATCATGTCATGTGCTTGACGGACATTTGTCTATCTTTTGAAGAGAAATGGATATTGACACTCTTGGTCCAATTTTTACTGTGTGAATTTTTGATGGTGTAGGTCGATTTTGGTTTCCAGGTATGGGTATTTTGTATATTAACTCCATTTCAATATATTTGAGCATCATTTCCACCATTTCTTAGACTCTCTTCTTGCTCTGCTAATATTTGCTCTACACCCTCTCTAGTTTTGGACTCCCACTTATCTGCCTTACCTTTTGTTCTTTGTGATTTTGCTTTTATAGGAAAGAAATCACTGTCATGTGAATGTCATGACAATCTTCCTTTGTGTTTTCTTCTAAGGCTTTTAGGGTCAGGTGTTTTGCTTCATCTTTAATCCACCTTAGGGTTTTCTGTGTGTATGTACCTTATGATGTAAAATTATGGCCAAATGTCATTATTTTGCACATAGATATCAACGCCATTTTTCAAAAACAGTATCCTTTCTCCATGTATTGAGGGAAATCTTATGAAAGATTTGCTCACTGCGTCTGCACTCATTTACTTCTGGAATCCATAATCTGCTCCACTGGTCTATATGTCTCACTTAATGCCAGAGGCACACTGCTGTAGCGAATATTCCTCTGCAATATATTTGGAAAGGATGAAGTGTGGTGTCTGCACTTTTACTCTTCTCTCTCATGATTGGTTTCTTAATTCCATTGGGTTGGGTTGTTACATAGGGACTGGGATATTCTTCCTTTCCTTCCAAAAGGTCATTGGTAATTTTATTGACTCAAATAACAGAATGACAAAGCAGAGAAAAGTAGAAACTCTCATAAATAGGTAAAAAATCAACTATATTAAAATTAGTATTTGAGGGAGAAGAGAAAAACCTCGGCTTAGAAAGAGAGTGTTTATTAGTTCTGGCTGGGGTGCTGATTTTGAACTAGGTGCCCCCGTTCCCTGATGGTCCCAGAAAAACTGCACATAAGCGATCCCGGCGCCATCCTCAGTAGCAAATGGCAGGTGGCGCGGCGGCACCATCCCTGGAGGCGGTGGCCCCAACAGCATCCATGGCACCTGGCCACAGCGCGAACTCTGCTAGGATGAAGTTGCTACTTCCCTGAATGCACTCCGGTTGTATTGCATCTCGACCACAGCGGATCTGAGGCTGCGACACTTCCCCCTCCCCCCATTCAACCCCTGGCACCAGGGAAGCAGCGAACTATTGGTCTGTTCAGGGCGGTATAAACAAAGCCCGCGGTCTGGGACGTTGAAGCGAGATGGGTCATGGGGCACAGAACTCAGCCCACCTTGGCTACATCCTCAGCACAGGGAGATCTGACCCAAACGGGTGACTTCCAACACTTTGTTGAGAAGGGACTGGGGCGACATCATTCTTCTCCCCACAGCCAAGAAGGCGGGGCCTCAGGGAGCTGCCAGAGCACACAGTGGAGGGAGAGCTGCCTACACCAAACCACACCAATCCCCGCCTGAGAGATGTTTTCTTGTTGTTGTTGTTTTTACCTGAGCCTGAGTTTGCGTGTTGATTGGTTTTTTCTGTGCATTGGTGTATCTTTGTTCCCTATGGGGTTGTCTGTTTTCCTTTTCCAGGGCTACCTAAAGAAACAAGCCAAAGTACACATGGTGGAGAGTCCAAATACCTCTACAAGTAGGGAAACAAAATAAACTAACTCTTAACAAGAGAAACCAGCAGACACCATTCAAAGAACACTTCCTGAACAGACAGGCCCTGAACAAAGAGCCCTCTCTAATACAGCAGAACTCGCAGAGGCAGAGTGTACAACAAGCTTTTAAAATTAACAAGAGATAGAAAGCTACCCAAAATAATGAAACAGAAGAACTCTCCTCCAAAGAAATTCCAGGAAGAAATGACAGCTATAGAACGCTCAAAACAGATATAGGAGACATAACTGAACAAGAATTTAGAAAAATAATAAAAAATTAATCACTGTGCTTGAAAAAAGATTGGAGGACATCAGAGAAACTATGGCTACAAACACTATAGAGATTAAAAATAGTTATGATGAGCACAAAAATAAACTCAAAATGGATAAAAGACCTGAACGTGAGACAGGAAACTATCAACACCCTAGAGGAGAAAGCAGGAAACAACCTCCTTGACTTCCACCCCAGCAACTTCTTACTTGACACATCCCCAAAAGCAAGGGAATCAAGAGCAAAAATAAATGATTGGGACCTCATCAAGATTAAAAGCTTCAGCACAGCCAAGGAAACAACCCAGAAAATTAATAGGCAACCAACGGAATGGGAAAAGATAGTTGCAAATGACATATCAGATAAAGGGTTAATATCCAGAATCTATAAGGAACTGACCAAACTACACGCCCGAAAAACAAACAACCCAGTGAAGAAACGGGCAGAAGACATGAACAGACACTTCTCCAAAGAGGACATCCAGATGGCCAACAGACACATGAAACGATGCTCAGCATCCCTCCTCATCAGGGAAATACAAATCAAAACCACACTGTGATACCATCTCACGCCAGTCAGAGTGGCTAAAATGAGCAAATCAGAGACCTGTAGATGCTGACGAGGAGGTGGAGAAACGGGCACCCTCCTACACTGTTGGTGGGAATGTAAACTGGTACAGCCCCTCTGGAAAACAGTGTGGAGGTTCCTCAGGAAACTGACAATAGAACTCCCCTAGGACCCAGCAATAGCACTGCTAGGAATTTACCCAAGGAATACAGAAATGCTGAGGCATAAGAGCACATGTACCCCAATGTTCACAGCAGCACTCTCCACAATAGCTAAAACATGGAAAGAGCCTAAGTGTCCATCCACAGATGAATGGATCAAGAAGATGTGGTTTATCTATACCATGGAATACTACATGGCAATGAGAAACAATGAAATCTGGCCATGTGTAGCAACGTGGATGGACCTTGAGGGTATTATGCTGAGCGAAATAAGTCAGGCAGAAAAGGACAAATACCATATGTTTGCACGTATAGGAGGATTAGGAGGAACTTGACGGAGGAACAAGGGGGAGAAGGACGGAAATGGTGGGGGAAAGGGAGACAGGCAAACCATGAGAGACTCTTGAATACTGACGAAAACTGAGGACTGATGGATGTGGGGGGGAAGGGGGATGGGCATGGAGGAGGACACTTGTGGGGATGAGCACTGAGTGTTATGTGGAAATTAATTTGACAATAAACTATTTGTAAAAAATAAATAAATAAAAATAGTTATGATGAATTAAAAATGCTATCGAGGAGATACATAATAAAATGGAGGAAGGTAAACTGATGTAGCCCCTCTGGTAAACAGTGTGAAGATTCCTCTAAAACATAACAATTCCCCTATAACCCAGCAATAGCAATCCTAGGATTTACCTAAGGGATACAGAAGTGCTGATCCATAGGGGCACATGTACCCAATATTCATAGCAGCACCCTCAACAGTAGCCAAAACATGGAAAGAGCCTAAGCGTCCATCAATGGATGAATGGATCAAAAAGATGTGGTTTATCTATACAATGGAATACTACATGGCAATGGGAAATAATGAAACCTGGCCATGTGTAGCAACATGATGGAACCTGAGGGTGTTATGCTGAGTGAAATAAGTCAGTCAGAGAAGGACAGATACCACATATTTGCATGTATAGGAGGATTAGGAGGAAGTTAATGGAGGACCATGGGGGATGAGAAGGAGAGAAATAGTGGGGGAGAGGGAGGTAAACCCTGAGAGACTCTTGAATGCTAAGAACAACCCGAGGGCTGATGGCGGTGGGGGAGAAAGGAATGGGAGTGATGCGCATGGAGCAGAGCACTTGAGGGAATGATCACTGGGTGTTATATGTAAACAAACTTGACAATAAACTGCTTAAGGAAAAATTTTTAAAAATTAATAAATAAAATACATGAAAGCAAATGAAAAGTAAGCATGATAGTCCAAATTCCTTGGGATGCAGAAAAAGCTTATTTAAGATGTAAATATACAGCAGTAATGGCCTAACACAATAAAAATAAAATCTCAAACTCACAACCACTTTATACTTAGGAAGGTAGAAAAGCCAGAATAAAAAGGGATATAATAATAGAAGACAAATAAATGACATGGAAAGAAACAAAAATGGTAGAACAGATCAATAAACCCTTCAGGTTGTGTTTTGGAAGAATTAAAATTGATGTTCCCTGGCCACACTATTCAAACAGAAAAGAAACAGACCCAAAGAGACAAAATCATGCATTTGACGGGAAAGATCACAACCAACACCACAGAAATACAATCAATTATAATGGGATATTATAGAAAATTATATACTGACAAATTAGGCAATTTGGAAGAAATGAACAAATTCCAAAAAACATATAAACTACCAAAATTTCAACAGGAGAAATAGAAAAGGAGAATTACAGACCAATTTCCCAGGTAAACATGGAAGCAAAAATTCTCAACAACATTCTTGCAAATTGAATCCATTAATACATTTAAGGAATCATTTACAAGGATGGAGTTGGAATTATTCCTGGGTTGCAAGGATGGATCAGTATTCACAAATGAATCAAAGTGATACATCACATCACTAAGAGAAAGGATGAGAACCAAATGATATTCAAAATAGATGCAGAAAAGCATTCGAAAAACTACAGTATCTTTTATGGATAAAAACCAGGAAGCAAGTAAGGATAGATGGAAAATGCGTCAACAACATAAAGGCCATATACAAAAGACACACTGTTAATATCATCCTCAATGAGGAAGAACTGAATGATCTTCACATAAGGTCATGCACATGACAGGGATATCCACTCTCGCCACTTTTGTTCAGTCTAATACTGGAAGGCTTAACCTCATCGATCAAACAACAAAAGGAAATAAAAGGCATATAAATTAGAAAGGAACAAGTCAAGCTTTCTTTGCATATGATATGATACTCTGCATGGAAAACTTAAAAGATTCCACCAGAAAAACCTTGTAGAGTTGACACAGGAATTCAGCAAAGTTGTAGGATATAAAAACAATGTCAAGTAACTCAGTCTATTTCCATACACCAAAAATTAAGCAGCAAAAAGAGTCATTAAGGCATCAGAACTATTCACAATTGCACCAAAATTCTTAACATACCTAGGAATAAACCTAACGAAAGACGTGAATGATTGTATTCTAAAACCTGTAGAAAGTATAGAAAGAAAGTTAAACACGACACAAAGAAATGGAAAAACAATCCATGGTCATGGGTTTGAAAACAAATATTGTTAAAATATCAATACTACCAAAAACAATCTACACATTCAATGTGATCCTAATCAAAATGACACCAGCATTCTTCACAGAGAAAGAACAAAGAATGTTAAAATCTGTATGATACCAGAAAACTCCGAATAGGCCAAACAATGTTGAAAAAGAAAATCAAAGCTGGAGGCATCACAATTCTAGATTTCATGCTGTAGTACAAATTGTAATCATCAAGAAAGTATGGTACTGACACAAAAATAGACACACAGATGAATGGGATAGAATAGAGAACCCAGAATTGGACAACAATTATGAGGTCAAGTAATTCTCAACAAAGCAGGAAGGAGTATCCAATGAAGAAGAAAACAGTGTGTTCAGGAAATGGTGCTGGAAAACCGGGATAGTGACATACAAAAGAACCAAAATGGAACACTTTCCTACAGCATATGCAAAAATATATTCAAAATGGATGAAAGACTTAAGTGTAAGACAAGAAAACGTCAAAATCCACAAGAAAAAACAGGCATCAACTTGTTTGACCTCGAACACAGCAACTTCTTACTCGACATGCATCTATAGGAAAGGGAAATAAAAGCAAAAATTGATTATTGAGACCTTATCAAGATAAAAAGCTTCTCTTGATAATGAACTTTTTAAAAATATTTCAATAATCTTGATGAGGTCCCAATCGTTTATTTTTGCTCTTGATTCCCTTGCTTTTGGGGATGTGTCAAGTAAGAAGTTGCTGCGGTGGAGGCCAGAGAGGTTGTTTCCTGCTTTCTCCTCTAGGATGTTGATAGTTTCCTGTCTCACGTTCAGGCCCTTTATCCATTTTGAGTTTATTTTTGTGCACGGTGTGAGAAAATGATCTATTTTCATTCTTCTGCATTTTGCTGTCCGGTTCACCCAAAACCATCTGTTAAAATGGCTGTCTTTTTTCCATTGGATACTCTTTCCTGCTTTGTCAAAGATTAGTTGGATGTATACCTTTGAGTTCAGCTCTGAGTATTCAATTCGATTCCATTGGTCTATGTGTCTGTTTTTGTGCCAATACCATACTGTCTTGATGATGACAGCTTTGTAGTAGAGGCTAAAGTCTGGGATGGTGATACCTCTTGTTTGGGTTTTATTCTTCAATATTACTTTGGCTATTCAGGGTCTTTTGTGATTCCATACAAATTTTTGGGTAGTTTGTTCTAGTTTTGAGAAGTATGGTGGTGCAATTTTCATTGCAATTACATTGAATGTGTAGATTGCTTTGGGTAGTAATGACATCTTAATTATATTTATTCTTCCTATCCATGAGCATGGAATGTTTTTCCGTTTCTTTGTGTCTTCTTCAATTTCCTTCATAAGTTTTCTATAGTTTCCATCATACAGATCTCTTACATCCTTGGTTAGGTTTATTCCTAGGTATTTTATGGTTTTTTTGTGCAATTGTGAATGGGATCAGATTCTTGATTTCTCTTTCTGTTGCTTCATTATTGGTGTATAAAAAGGCAACCGATTTCTGTACGTTGATTTTGTATCCTGCAACTTGGCTGAATTCTTGGATCAGTTCCAGTAGGCTTCTGGTGGAGTCTGTCGGGTTTTCTATGTAGAGTATCATGTCATCTGTGAAGAGTGAAAGTTTGACTTCCTCTTTGCCAATTCTGATGCCTTTGATTTCCTTTTGTTGTCTGATGGCTGATGCTAGGACTTCCAGCACTATGTTAAACAACAGTGGTGAGAGTAGGCATCCCTGTCGTGTTCCTGATCTCAGGGGAAAGCTCTCAGTTTTTCCCCATTGAGAATGATGTTAGCTGAAGGCTTCTCATAGATGACTTTTTGATGTTTTAGTAGGTTCCTTCTATCCCGACTTTCTCTGGAGTCTTTATTAAGAAGGGATGCTGTATTTTGTCAAATGCTTTTTCTGCATCCATCGACAGGATCATGCTTTTAATCTTTTCTTTTATGCATGTGATGTATCACATTGATTGATTTGCGAATGTTGAACCAGCCCTGTAACCCAGGAATGAATCCCACTTAATCTTAGCGGATGATTCATTTTATGTGCTGCCGTATTCGATTTGCAAGTATCTTGTTGAGGATTTTTGCATCCATATTCATCAAGGGTATTGGCCTGTAGTTCTCATTTTTGCTGGATCTCTGTCTGGCTTGGGAATCAGAGTGATGCTGGCTTCATAAAATGAGTCCGGGAGTTTTCCTTCGATTTCTATTTTTGGAATAGCTTGAGAAGAATTGGGATTAATTCTGTTTTAAATATCTGGTAGAATTCCCCAGGGAAGCCATGAGGTCCAAGTCTCTTATTTGTTGCGAGATTTTTGATAACTGATTCGATTTCTTCACTCATTATGTGTCTGTTTAGATTTTCTATTTCTTCCCGTGTTAATTTTTGTAGTGAGTGTGCATTTAGAAATTTGTCCATTTCTTCTAAGTTGTCCAATTTGATATAATTTTTCATAGTATTCCCTGATAATTGTCTGTATTTCTGAGGGATTGGTTGTAATAAGTCCATTTTCATTCATAATTTTGTCTATTTCAGTGCTCTCTCTTTTCTTTTTGATAAATCTGGCTAGAAGTTTGTCAATTTTGTTTATTTTTTCGAAAAAAAACCCTCTTGGTTTCATTGATCGGTTCAATTGTTTCTTTGGTCTCTATGTTGTTTCTTTCTGCTCTAATTTTTACCATTTCTCTTCTTCTACTGGGTTTAGGACATTCTTGTTGCTCTGCCTCTAGTTCCTTAAGGTAAGCTGTTAGATTTTGGACTTGCGCTTTTTCTGAGCTCTTGAGATAGGCCTGGAGAGCAATGTACTTTCCTTTCAGGACTGCTTTTGCTGCATTCCATAGAATTTGGATAGTTGTGTTTTCATTTTGTTTCCATATATTTTTAAATTTCATCTCTAATTGCCTGATTGGCCCATTTATTTTTTAGTAGGGTATTCTTTAACCTCCATGTTTTTGGAGGTTTTCCAGACTTCTTCCTTTGATTGATTTCATGTTTCAAAGCATTATGATCTGACACTGTACATGGTATGATCTCACTTCTTTTATATTTATTGAGGGCTGCTTGATGTCCCAGTATGTGATCTATCTTGGAGAATGTGTCATGCGCACTTGAGAAGAAAGTAAATTCCCTGTCTTCAGGATGTAAAGTTCTAAATATATCCGTCAGATCCATCTCGTCCTATGTGTCTCAAGTCCATTATTTCTTTAGTGATTTTCTGTCTGGTTAACCTATCCATTGCTGTAAGTGGAGTATTAAAGTCCCCTGTTACTAGCACATTCTTATCTATAAGCTTGTTTCTGTTTGTGATTAATTGTTTCAGATATTTAGGTGCTCCCATATTTGGTGCATAAACATTTATGATAGTTAGTTCTTCCTGATGGATGGACCCTGTAATTATTATGTAGTGCCCTTATTAATCTCTTGTTACTGTCTTTAATTTAAAGTCCAGTTTGTCTGATATAAGTAGCTACTCTGGCGTTGTTTTGATTTCCTGTAGCATGATATATATTTCTCCATCCCCTTACATTTAATCTGAAGGTATCTTCCAGTGTAAAATGAGTTTCTTGTAGACAGCATATAGATGGATTTTGTTTTTTTATCCATTCTGCTACCCTACGTCTTTTGATTGGATCATTTAGCCCATTTATATTCAGTGTTATTATTGAGATATGTGGGTTTAGAGTCTTTGTATCTTTTGTAGGGTTCATGTTTGTGGTGGTGCCTCTGGTATCTTTGTTCCTTGCAACATTTCCTTCAGAGAGTCCCCCTCAGGATTTCTTGTAGGGATGGCTTAATGGTGACAAATTCTCTCAATTTCTGTTTATTTGGAAAGACTTTTATCTCTCCCTCATTTTGAATGACAGGCTTGCTGGATAGAGGATTCTTGGCTGCATATTTTTTCTGTTCATCATATTGAAGACCTCCTGCCATTCCTTTCTGGCCTGCCACATTTCAGTAGGTAGGTCTGTCACCACTCTGATAGGTTTCGTTTTGTATGTTAAGGCCCTTTTCTCCTTACCTGCTTTCAAAATTCTCTATTTGTCCTTGTATTTTGCCATTTTCACTATGATATGCCGTGCAGAAGATCGATTCAAATTACGTCTGATGTGAGTCCTCTGAGCCTCTTGTATTTCAACACTTCCTTCCTTTCCTAGGTTCGGGAAGTTCTCTGCTATAATTTGTTCCAGGACTCCTTCAGCACCTTTCCCTCTCTCTTCCTCTTCTGGGATTCCTATGATATGGATCTTGTTGCATTTGACCGTATCGCTGATCTCTCAAACTCTTCTTTCATGTTCCTCAATCAGTTTGTCTCTTTTTTGCCAGCTTCTTGTTTTTCTGTATTGGTGTCTTCTAAATCACTTATTCTCTTTTCTGTCTCTTCAATCTGTGCATTGGAGGTCTCTAATTTATTATGTATCTCATTTATTGCATTTTTTCATTCTTCATGCCTATTTTTATTTTCCATTTTGTCTCTAGCCATAGTTTCTCTGATGTCCCCTATGCTTTTTTCAAGCCCAGCTATTAATTTTATCATTATTAATCTGAAATCTTGTTCAGTTTTGCTACTTATATATGTTTAGAGCAATTCATTAGCTGTCATTTCTTCTTGGAGTTTCTTTGGAGGAGAGCTATTTCGTTTCATCATTTTAGTTACCTTTCTGGCTTTTGTTAGTTTTAAAGATTTGTTATGCTCTCTGCACCTATGAGTGCTACTGTATCCAAAAAGACTTTGACTGCCCAGGGCCTATCCTTTCAGAGAGTGTTTTCTGAATGCTATCTCTTGGTCTTTCTTGTTGGGACCTTGGTTATTTTATTTTCCTACTCGTAGTGATATTTGGGACTCTCCACATTGTGTACTCTGGCTTGTTTCTTGAGGTAGCCCTGGAAAAGAAAACAGACAGACAAACACACAGGGATCAGGAGCACACAAACGCACAGACTAATTTAACTAACCTGCAAACCTAGAGGGAAAACAAAAAAGTTAAGAGAAAAGACAGAGGAGGGAGGGCGAATAATAGAGTATACAACACACAAAAGAGTCAAAAAGGAGAAAAGAAAAGGAAAAAAGAAGAAAACCAATGGACAAAGAAAGGTTTAAAGCATATAACCGGGTTTCCCAGCTACAGTTAAATAGCCGTGTGTATGCAGTGCTGGTTGAACAGCATAGAGAAAGAGAGAGAAGACAGGGCAGGGATGAGGCAAAATTGGAAATAGAATGAACAGGCAGAAGGGAGAAGACGCTTTTTTCAAAGAGCTAAACGGTGGACTATGGTTGGATACGTGAGAGAAGGACGCTGGTGTTATCCAGAGAAACTATATAGTCTAATTACTCCTGACAGAAATAGATGAAAATGTCTGGGGCGCCTGGGTGGCTTAGTCGGTAAAGCGTCCGACTTTCACTTAGGTCATGATCTCGTGGCTCGTGGGTTCGAGCCCCGTGTCGGGCTCTGTGCTGACTCCCAGCTCAGAGCCTGGAGCTTGTTTCAGTCTGTGACTCCCTCTCTCTCTCTGACCCTCCCCTGCTCACGCTGTCTCTCTCTCTCTCCTAGAAATAAATAAAACATTAAAAAATTAAAAAAAAAAGAAAATGTCGGTAAGTGTAGAATTTACATCTACAGGATGGACTAAATGTGATTGTTAAGCAAGCCGGTGACCAGAGTTAATCAGGTCAGTGTTCTGGGGAAAAAAAAAAGAAAGAAAAAAGGGAGGAGGGCATCTCTAAAGCAGGGACGGGCGTGGTGTGATCCAATGCGTCAGGTGGTATTTCTACCTTGATGGCTGTGGGGAGGAGAGTGACAGCACTCTAGTCCCTTCTTGAACCAAGCACTGCACCTCGCTTTTCTGGGCGTGTAAACCCCCTGTACAGGGGGCGCAGCCAAAGTTGATTGCGCTCTTCATCCCAGGCCAGTCCCAGTCTCCAAATCCCAGTCCGAGTGCCCCGCTGAAATTGCCTTAGACACAACTTCCCCGGCAATACCCTCGGGGCTATTTCAGGCCTCCTGCCTAGCTCTGGGGGTGGAGTCAGAATTGCTGCTTCCTTCTTGGGGTTTGGATGGTGACCATGGGCGGGGTCTTGTCTGCCGGGTGCGAGAAGAACGCTGGAGTGAGGAGAACCAGGTCCCTCTATGTCTTGTCACCCGAAACACGAACTCGTAGACAAATCTCCCAGTTTTTAGCTCTTTGCCTCCCCTCTAGATTTCCAGCCAGCCAGGAGCGCGGACGCCCGGTGCCCATGCGCGGCGCTTCCAGGGGCCCAAGCCGCCCGGGAGGACAATGGCGGCAGGCACATCACTACTCTGAAGTCCAGCCGCCAGGAGGAAGCACAAAGAAGCAGTCTGTGCCTTCAGTCCCCGCGAGACCAGTTGGCGCGAGGGGACCTGGTGTGCAGGTATTTGGCGCGCAGGGTCTTTCTATGCCCCGACCGGAGGTTTTTCCCCGAGCGGAGGTTTTTTTCTGTTTCAGACTCTCTCTTTTTCCCCTCTCCCTCCCCGCAGAGGGGGATCGCCTCTGACCCTAGAGTCTCCGATTCCGGCCCTATTTTATCTTCCCCAGTTCGCACTCACATTAGGAGGCTTTCTCAGTGTATTCTACGTCCTTTTTCTCTCAATCTTTCAGGTTTCGTAAGGTTTCTGATGGCTTCAGATCTTTTCCGTGTGAGGTATGGGTGCGAGTGCAAGTACGGAGCTTCCTACTTCTCAGCCATCTTGCTGGAATCCGCCTGAGATTGGTTTAAATACAAAGACCTCAGACTCTAATGACTCAGCTTACTTCCTCGGATCAAATGGGCACTGAAGCACTTCATGGAAGCTAGCTTAAGAATCATCTTTCTTTCGGCTCCTGGGTAGCTCCGTCGGTTGAGTGCTCAACTCTTGATTTTGGCTCAGGTCCTGATTCCAGAGCTGTGGGACTGAGCCTTGTGTCAGGCTCTGCACTGGGAATGGAGCCTCCCAAATGCATTTTACAAGGACTGCATTATTCTCACACCAAAGCTAAGAACACCAGAAGAAAGGAAACTACAGGCCAATGTCTTAGATAAAAATACATGCAAAGTACCTTGACAAAATCTGAACATACTGAATTTAGCAGTACATTGAAGGGGTCATACATGATAACCTAGAGTGCTTAGTCCCTGAGATGCAAGGATCCTTCAACATACACAAATGTATAAAGGTGGTGCCCTACATTAATAGAGTGATTGAGTCTACACCATCCTCATTGGCAGAAAAATGTTTCTCATTTAAAAACAGCTCATAAAAAATGAACAGAAGGAAATCACCTTCACATAATCATGGCCATAATGAAAAGCCCACACCTGGCACCATAGTCAACAGTAAAATACTAAAGCCCCTACTGTCAAGTCTGGAGTCAAGGAAGGATGATCATTCCCAGAATAAGCATTCAATGTGGTAGCACGAAGGAGAATAAAATATGCCACCCCAAAATATGCCATCTCGTCACATTGCTTATTGGGATGAAAGTCCTTTGGGAAACAGCCAGTGCAAGGACACTTTGACACTCCTTTCCCCCCTGACAGCAGGAAAGAAACCTCCCTCAGGAAAGCTCCCATCCCTCTGTCGTAGGAAAGAACCATCCTTAGCACTGGAATAGGAATTTTAGGGCCAAGAATGTTGTGCAAAGAAACCTTGTTACCTGGTGACTAATTACAACCCAAAAATCACACCTTTGCTTTAAGTCTTTACAAATTCAATTTTTTATTTTCTGAAAGTCACAAATGAAGCCTACTTTGCTCATTCCCTGGATGTCATATAATTAGGAAACTCATACACATATAAAACGAAATTTATTCTGTCCTGTAGATGTCTTATGTCAATTGAATTATTAGAACAGTTTAAAGTCAAAGAGGCAAAGAAGAAAAAATCTTCCTCTCCTACAACTGGCAGATGTACCAGAAAAATCAGGTATAAAAAAAGAAATAAAAGGCATTTACATCAGTTAGAAGGAAGAAAAGTTATTTGCTTGAAGAATACATGACCTTAAACATTGTAGAACCCTAGCTAAGCCACAAAAAATATCAGAACTACTTTGAAAAATTAGGAACGTTTCAAAATACAAAATAAACAAAAAAAACCCCTGTGATTATACACACCAGTATAAATCATATGCAAAGAAATAACAAAATTATACCATTCAAAATGGTATATTATAACGTATTTTGAATTAAACCTCAAAAAGAATGTAAAATACATGTATTCTCAAAAATACCCATGTTGATGAAATACATTTAAAATTACACGCTTGCGAAGATAACTGTGTTCATGGATTTGCATTCTTATTACTGTCACAGTGACATTTAGACAGCATGATCTAAATGTGCCTCTCTAACCATGTTTTTAAATTTTAAAGAATCAAATCTAAGTCTGGAACTTTATATATACTTAGAATATATGCAAATGGGGCGCTGCCTGTGCTGATTAAACCAGCCCAGCCCTGACCCTGCAGCTGGGAGAGGAGCCCCAGCCCGGGAGTCCCAGGTGTTCCCATTCTGTGATCAGGACAGAACACAGACACCTCACCATGGAGTTTGTGCTTGGCTGGGTTTTCCTTGTTGCTGTTTTAAAAGGTAATTCAAGGTGGACAAGAGACACTGAGTGTGTGAATGGATATGAATGAGAGAAACACGAGATGTGTGACAGTTTCCTGACCAGGATGTCTTGTGTCTGCAGGTGTCCAGTGTGAGGAGCAGCTGGTGGAGTCTGGGGGAGGCCTGGTGAAGCCTGGAGGGTCCCTGAGACTCTCCTGTGCAGCCTCCGGATTCACCTTCAGTAACTTCTACATGAGCTGGGTCCGCCAGGCTCCAGGGAAGGGGCTGGAGTGGGTTGCATATATTAATACTTATGGAAGTAGCACAAGCTACGCAGACTCCGTGAAGGGCCGGTTCACCATCTCCAGAGACAACGCCAAGAACACAGTGGATCTACAGATGAACAACCTGAGAGTCGAGGACACGGCCACGTATTTCTGTGCGAGAGACACAGTGAGGGGTCATCAGGGTGAGCCCAGACACAAACCTCCCTGGAGACGGGGATCAGCACCACCAGGGGGCGCACAGTCCTCACAATTCTGGTTTGTATTCCCTGGAGCTGGTGCAGATGGAGGTTAAGGGCAGGATTCACGTCAGGGTCTGTGGCTTCCTTTCCACACAAGATTCCCCCAGGGCGCCTCTCTGGACACATGATTCTGTGCTCACCTGTTCACTCTCTGTATTAAAGACGTTGTTCTCAGAGGAAAACTACACTAACGTGCACAAAAGAACACAGCTGTTTGCACTTGTTTCCTCCTCTCCCTAAATATGATTGGATTACAGGTATCCTGAGGCACAGCAGCTGAACCTTTACAGGATGCCAGATGCACCGACTGTGCAGCTAGGACCACGGACCCCACGGGTCCTCATTTTCCTCATCCAGCTCTGGTCCCAATCTAACAACAGGGCACTTCCTTCATGGCACTTTGCTACTTAGGACTTTAAGTGAGTTACAGCTTTATTCAATTACTCTAAACAAGAAATAAATCACGTCCTGGGGAACAGAACCCTAAGAACATTGGTTTACATGATTACATAGGTTGAGAAGTCCATGATCTACAATCACAAGCTGAAGACCCAGGAAAATCGGTGTAATTCTCGTCTCATTCTGAACTAGTGTCTAGTCTGAGAACATGGGGACTTGGTGATGTAACGCTGAGAACAGGGTGGGAGGAGACCAATGTTCCACCTCAAACATGCACGAGGGAAGTAGAAATGAGGGAATTCTTCCTCCCTCTGCATGGATTCTATTCAGAACCCCTAATAGAGTGGGTGATGCCCGTGCAGACAGAAACCATGGCTGGAGATGCCAATCTCTTGTCGAAACACATCACAGACATCCACAGAAACAATGGTTAATCTGGGTACCCAAGACGGAGTCAAGTGGACACAGAAGGTTAACCATGACAAGTCAATCTCCTGTAAACGTGGAGCTAAAAGACTGAATACCTAGAAGCCCCTGCCATCGCTGGGTGGAGTCTGGTGGGCATATCAGTGCCTTTGTGGAAAAGGAGGACAGAGGCCCATAGGAAGTACTGTGGTCTGAGGATCCCCCAGGTCGCATAGAGAGGACAGTTCCCTTCCTGGAGTGCATTTGGGAGAGGTGGCACCGCCTCTCATCAGCAGGAGAGCTGACAGGCACCACCGCACTGCCCTGATCACTAGCATAGGAGCCCCTGCCGAGAGCAGCTCACTGGATGCTGGCTTCTTGTTGTCTGTCACTATGACCTCCAAGCCTCCAGGTGTTGGTGCAACTGCTCTCCTGGGACAAACCAGCTCCAGCCACAGCACAGCAAGACCCTCTTCCAGAGGAAAAGTGGGGGTCCCTGTCAAATTGAGTTAATACAATTTGGAGTTTTCAAACCCAGATAAGACTCTTGAGACAAAACATAAGAATACTGTGCTTCCAGGTGGGCATATGGCTTAGACAGAGACAGAGTGAAGGGAGGGTTCGGACCGAAGTCTGGGACCGACAAGTGCAGATTGTTCTCTCTTTGTGAGGGCGTCCTGATCAGGGGCGGGTGGGAACTCCATCTCCAGGGACTAGAGAGTGGGCTGATGCCGGTATTTCCTCCCACCAGTCAGCATGGACAGACCAGTGAGTATGACAACGCCCCCCGAGGAAGGTGAGCCACTAACACCAAAGCTAACCACAGGCCACCGGCTTCCCACCCCAACAGCTTCCACCCCACCTAGTAAGGTGCTTCCTTGCTAGGGGAAGAGTGCCTGAAAACCAGAGCAGCAGTGCACCCCTCCCTCCAAAAACCAGCATAAACCCCGACACTCACCACGTCTACTGACCATATAGTGAGATATAGCTCAGCTCTCAGGGAAATAGGAATTAGCCTCTGTTAACAAGCAGAGAAAACTCACCTATTTAAACTTACAACAGTGTGGACAAGGTCCATACACTCCCCACAGGAAGCAAGGAGAAACTGCAGAGGACTTCTCTCAGGGACAGGGCAGCCAATACAGGACAGCACCATGCACACAACACACAAGAAATAGTTTCTGAAGTGTCAATCCCTTGACAGTATATGAACTCTTCTTAATAAAGCCACTCCTTCAGAAGCACAAAACATATCAGGATTTTCTAAAACACAGAGGAAGGCAGAGACAGACATACTACATAAGGGAGGAATTCCTCCCAAAACAAAACAATAAAAGGTCATTGCCAGCGATATAATTAAAACACATATTAGTAATATGCCTCAAACAGAATTTTTTAAAACTATCATAAGGATACTAGGTGTTCTTCAGGAATACATAGAAAGCATGAGGGATACCCTTACTGCAGATAGAAAAGACCTAAAAGCAAGTCAGCCTGAAATTTTAAAAATGCTGTAACTGAGATGCAAAGCAGATTGAATATCTCAAGACTGAAAGAAGCAGATGAATGACTAAGTGACATACAAGATAAAGTTATGAGAGAAATTAAGAAAGAAAGAAAGAAAGAAGGAAGGAAGGAAGGAAGAAAGAAAAAGAAAGAAAGAAAAAAGGAATATTAAAATATTGCATCACATTTAGGGAACTCAGCAACTACATAAAGTGTAATAACATTCCTTTCAAAGGAGTCCTAGAAAAGAGAGGGAGAAAAGGGAAGAAGATTTATCTGAGTGAATTATAGTGGAAAATTTCACTAAATTGCGTAGGAAACAGATATCCGCATCTAGGGGGCATGGAGAACTTCCATCAAAATCAACAAAAGCATGCCAACACTGATACTTATCATAGTAAAATTGGCAAAATATGCAAATAAAGAAAATCCCCAAAAGCGGCACAACAAAAGAACTGGTTAACTAATAAAGGAAGATCGAAAGGATTGTGGCAGATTTCACCACAGAAACCTTCAGGTCAGAAAGAAATGGCATGGTAACCTCAACATGCTCAGTTGAAAACTATGCAGCCAAGAACACTTCACCCAGTAAGGCTGTCATTCAGATAGAAGGAAAGGTAGACTTTCCCAGACAAACAAAAATCAAAGGAGTTCATGGTCTCTAAACAAGCCCTGCAAGAAATATTAAAGGGGACTCGGTGAGTGGATAGAGAGACTAAAGGCAACAAAGACTAGATAGATACAGAGAAAATCTCCAGCAATAGTGACTTTTTTTTAACGTTTTATTTATTTCAGAGAGAGAGAGAGTGAGCAGAGGAGGGTCAGAGATAGAAGGAGATACAGAATCTGAAACAGGCTCCAGGCTCTGAGCTAGGTGTCAGCACAGAGATCGACATGGGGATCGAACCCACGAAACATGAGGTCATGACGTGAGCTAAAGTCGGCCACGTAGCCAAGTGAGCCACCCAGGCATTCCCAGAAACAATGGCTTTATAGGTAACACAATGGCACTAAGTTTATATCTCTCAAGTATCATTGTGAATGTAAGTGGGCAAAATGCTCCAATCAAAAGAAATAGGGTATCAAAATGGATTTCAGAAAAAGATACTGAATGGGAAGGGCAAGACGGTAGAAAAGTAGGGAGTTCTTTACTTCCAGCCTGCACCTCCCAAACAAAGAAGGGCTGAAGCCAAAGGACTCTGAACGGCAAGAGTCTGGGAGGAAAGGAGACACAGTCCACTAGGAAGACAGCCCACAGTTGTGTGCTTGTGAACTGGGGATGATATAAACGGGCCAGGACATGGAGGCACGGAGGGGAGGGAGCCCCATCTGTGGAGAGTTAAAAGGAAGAGAAAGAGCGGTTGGGAAATCTTAGAACAGTCTCCGGAGAAGAGAAAAAACTTGGCCCAGGACATCATCCCATCTCTAACTGCGGGCTGTGGAGAGTGATCCTATCTCTAACTGCGGAGTTTTCTTTGGCCTGGGTGCCCTGGTCGCAGAAATTCCCTCCGAGATAGACGGTATGCAAGGGATTGCAGTCAGAGTTGGCATCAGGAGGAACCATTTCCCTCTTCAATCCCCTGCTAAGAAGGATGGGGCTTGTGGGATTACATTTCGGGAGGTATCCTTAATGCACACTGAGATCTGGAAACGAGGCTGGGTGCAGAACATAGAAAAAGGCCCACCTTGACTGCTCCCTCAGCACCGTGAGATCAGACACAAAAGAGTGATTTGCAACACCTGGTTCGAGAAGAGACTGGGAGGTCCCCGTTTTTCTCCCCACAAGCACCTACGCGGGCCCGGGGACCTACAGTGGAGGTGCGACCCGCTTACACCAAACCACGCCCATCTGCGCTGGGGAGCTGCTTTGTTACTGGAGCCTGGATACAGAAACAGCCCCTCTCCTAAGATCAGTACTGACGCATTTCCATGATGAACTCTAGATCAGTTCTCACTATTCAGATACATTCGTCCTAATCTCACTCTAATCTCCTCCTTCCTCTGGACCGTGTATTCTGGTTATAGGTTTGCTTAAACAACCAAATATAATCCACTGTCTTGATGCATGTTCTGTCTTCATCGTTACCTTCCTTTCTCTATCTCTGAAATAATCAGACTATATAATTTCTCTGGATAACATTATCTTCTTTTTTTTTTCCTTCTCGCCTCCTAATATTCTCCTTTTCCTCTATCTGAATTAAGACTTTAGTCCCTCTGCCTGATCAATGCTGAATTTCTTTTTCCTCTGACACCTGTCATTTCTATCTTAGTATATGCTCTTCCATCAGCACTGTCTCCACCCTGATCCTTATTCGTAGCTACCATTTCTGGTTTTATGCTTTTAGACTGTCCTTTTGTTTTCTAGTTTTTGTTTTTCTTCTTTCAGTTTTTGTTTCCTTTTGGTTTTCTTCTTACATTTGTTTGTGTGTTTGTGTTATTTTGTTCCCTGTTCCTCTGTCTTTTTTTCCTTTCCAGGCTTACCTCAAGAATCAAGCCAAAGTGGAGAGTCGGAAATATCACTGTGATTAGAGAAATAAAATAACCAAAGTCTAAACAAGAGAGTCCAATGAACACCATGAAAAGAACACTTCCTGAATAGGCAGGCCCTGGACAGTCTATGAGCCTCCTTTAATATAGCAGTACTTGCAGGTGTAGAGCACATACCAAGCTTTTAAAACTTACAAGAGTCAGAAAGCTAACCAAAATGATGAAACAGAAGAACTCTCCTCTACAGAACTTCCAGGAAGAAGTGACAGCTAAAGAATTGGTTAAAACAGATATAAGCAACATAACTGACCAAGAATTTAGAACAATGGTCATAAAATTAATTGCTGGGCCTGAAAAAGGAACAGAATGCACCAGAGATGTTATTGCTACAAAGAATATGGACATTAAAAATACTTGTGATGAATTAAAATATGCTAAAAATTTGGTACATAATAAAATGGAGGCAGCCACTGCGTGGAGTGAGGAGGCAGAGAGAAGAATAGGGAATTCGAAGACACACTTATAGAAAAAGAGGAAGCCAAAAAAAAGACATATTGATCCAGGAGCACGAAAGGAGAATTTGAGAACTGAGTGATGCAATCAAATGGACCAATATCTGAATCATAGGAGTTCCAGAAGAAGAGAGAGAAAGAGGTTGAAGGTGTACTTCAACATATTATAGCTGGGAACTTACCCAATCTGGAGAAAGAAATAAGACATTGACATTAAGAGGCACAGAGAACTCCCCTCAGATGTAACTTGAATCGATATTCTGCATGACATATCATAGTGAAACTGGCAAAATATAAGGATAAAGTGAGAGAGGTGCCAGCAATTTGGTGGAGAAATAGGGAGCTCCGTCATTTTCCTTCCACCCATCTCTCAAACAGAGAAGGCCTGAAGTCATAGGACACTGAGCCACAGGAGTTTGAGAAGAGAAAGGGACAGAATACACTGGGAAGGAAACCTCATAAGTGTGTGAGTGTGAACTGGGGAAGGTAAAAAAGGAACGGAAACTGGAGATTTTGATGAAGGGGAGGGAACCTGGCTTGCGTGCAGCCTCGGTGAGCCGTGCTAACCCGTGGTGTGTCATGGCGAGTTAGGGGAAAGGATGGAGAAGCTGAAACTGCTCATAAAACTGTCCCCGGAGAAGAGAAAAATCTCAACTTGGAAAGAGAGTGTTCTTTAGTTCTGGCTGGGGTGTTAACATTGAACTAGATGCCTCCGGTTCCTGAAGGCACCAGGGAAACTGCTCTGCTACACTCCAGGCACCATCCCTGGCAGAAGCGAGGATGCTGAGGGCCTGAGGTCGCTTTCCCCAGGGACAACCAGGAGCATAGTGGCCACAGGCCAAGGCTGAGTAACTCGGACCGGCGCCAGCCTGCACAGAGGCGTGGGACCGAGGTTGTACTGCCACTTGACCCTAGTGGATCTGAGACTGCAACAACTCCCCCACCGCCCAATCACCCCCGGAAGCAAGGAGGCAGCAACCTGCGGGAATGTGTTTCCAACAGTATACACAAAGCATTTGGACTGGGACCTGGAAACGAGGTGAGGCATGGGGCATAAACTCAGCTCACCTTTGCTACTTCCGTAGCACAGGGAGACCGGACCGAAAGGAGTAACTTTCAGAGCTTGGTTGAGAAGAGCCTGGAGCACTTCCATTATTCACCCCACAACCACCTCAGGAAGCAGCCACCTGGACAACGTGGAGGCGAGACCTGCCTACACCAAACATCTCCCATCCCTGCCAGAGACCTCGGGTTTTTTTGCTTTTGTTTTTTGTTTTTTGTTTTTACCCTAGCCTGGGGCAAATTCAACATGGATGCACTGCCATGATTAATCCTAGATAATCCTTTCTATTCAGAATAATCTCCACTTTCTCATTCATAACCCTCCACTCAGCTGGTCGGGGCACTCTGGTCGCTGGTTAGCTTAAACAGTCACATTTAATCTATTCTCTAGATGTACACTCTACAACTCCACCACTACCTTCTTCTCTCGCTCTGGAGTAATCAGACTATATAGGTTTTCTGAGGGCCTCTTAGTCTCTCTGCCTGGACATTTCATTTCCAATTTCACTTCCTCCCCGCCCTCTCATTTCTCGCTTTGTGTATGCTCTTCCATCAACACTGCATACACCCGGATCTTTATCTATAACTGGGAATTCTGGTTTTATGCTTTTAGACTGTCCTGTGTATTTTGGTTTTTTTTTCTTTTATCTTTTCTCCTCTTCTTTTTTGAATTTTTACATAATTCGAATTTTTATTATTTGTCTTTCCTCCTTCCCTTATTTTTGTATTGTTTTGTTTTTTGTGCCCTATATTTTTCTTTTTATTGTTCCTTTTTGGTTTGCAAGTTTATTGCATTTGTTTGTGCATTTGTGGACCTTCTTCCCTCTGTGTTTATTTGTCTGTTTTCTTTCCAGGGCTACCTAAAGAAACAAGCCAAAGTACACATGGTGGAGAGTCCCAAATACTACTACGAGTAGGAAAATAAAATAACCAAAGTCTGAAGAAGAGAAACCAGGAGACACCATTCAAAGAAGACTGCATAGGAGGGAGGCAAGATGGCGGAGAAGTAAGGAGCTCCGTACTTGCACTCGCGCCCATACATCACACAGAAAAGATCTGAAGCCATTGGAAACCATACAAAACCTGAGAGACTGGGAGAAAAAGGACGCAGAATCCACTGAGAAAGCCTTCTAACGTGAGTGCGAACCGGGGAAGGTAAAATCGGGCCGGGATCGGAGCCTCCAGGGTGGGAGGCGATCCCCCTCTACCCTCTACGGGGAGTGAGAGGGGAAAAGGAGAGAGTCCGAGACAGAAAAATCTCCGCTCGGTGCATAGAAAGACCGTACTTGCCAAATACCTGCACACCAGGTCCCCTCGCGACAACTGGTCCTGGGGGAGGCTGAGCACACAGGCTGCTTCTTTGTGCCGCTCCTGGAGGTGGGGTTTTAAAGCGGAGCGGGTGCGCCTGCCGCCATTGTAGCTCCAGGGCAGCTGGGACCCTGAAGGAGACGCGCAGACACCAGGCGTCCGCGCTCCTGGCTGGCTGGAACTCGAGAGGGAAGGCAAAAAGCTAAAAACTGGGAAATTTGCCTGTGAGTTCGTGTTTCGGGTGACGAGCCATAGAGAGACCCGGTTTTCCTCACTCCAGCGGGCTCAGGCTGCAAGGACCCGGCAGGCAAGCCCCCGCGCATGCGCACCAGAGCCGACCAGAGAAGGAAGCAGCGATCCTGACTCCGCCCCCAGAGCTCAGCAGGGAGCCTGGAATAGCCCGAGGGGGTTGTCTGGGAAGCTGTGTCTAAGGCAACTTCAGCGGGGCGCGGGCTGGGATTTGGAGATTGGAACTGGCCTGGGTTGAAGAGTGCAACCAACTTCGGCTGCGTCCCCGGAACGGGGAGTTGACACGCCAAAAAAAAAAAAAAAAGCGAGCTGCAGCGCGGGGTTCAAGAAGGGACTGGAGCACCGTCACTCTCCTTCCCACAATCGCCAAGGCAGAACCCCCGCCTGAGGCATCGGATCACGCCACGCCCATCCCTGCCTGAGAGGTGCCCTCCTCCCTTTTTTTTTCTTTTTTCTTTTTTTTTTCTTCTTTCTTTTTTTTTCCCCCTTTCTTTTCTCTTTTTTTTTCTTCTTTTTTCTCTCTTCTCGCTTTTTTCCCCAAAACACTGACCTGATTAACTCTGGTCGCCAGCTTGCTTAAACAATCACAAGTCTGGGGCGCCTGGGTGGCTTAGTCGGTTAAGCGTCCGACTTTCGCTTGGGTCATGATCTCGCGGTTCGTGGGTTCGAGCCCCGCGTCGGGCTCTGTGCTGACTGCCAGCTCAGAGCCTGGAGCCTGTTTCAGTCTGTGACTCCCTCTCTCTCTGACCCTCCCCTGCTCACGCTCTCTCTCTCTCTCTCTCCTAGAAATAAATAAAAATATTAAAAAAAAAAAAAAACAATCACAAGTCCATTCTGTAAATGTAAATTCTACACCTACCGACTTTTTCAGCTATTTCTCTCAGGAGTAATTAGACTATATAGTTTCTCTGGATAATTCCAGCATCCTTCTCTCACCTATCCAACCATATTCTACCCTTTACCTCTTTGAAAAAAGTTTCTTATCCCTTCTGCCTGTTCATTCTATTTCCAAATCTGCCTTGTCTCACCCTGCCTTCTCTCTTTTTCTCTATGCTCTTCAACCAGCACTGCATACACACGGCTATTTAACTGTAGCTGGGAAATCCAGGTATATGCTTTAAACCGTTCTTTGTCCATCGGTTTTCTTCTTTTTTCCTTTTCTTTTCCCCTTTTTGACCCTTTTATGTATTTTATGCTCCCTATTCGCCCTCCCTCCTCCGTCTTTTCTATTAACTTTTTCGTTTTCCCTCTCACTTTGCATGTTAGTTGAATCAGCCTGTGCGTTTGTGTGCTCCTGCTCCCTGTGTGTTTGTCTGTCTGTTTTCTTTTCCAGGGCTACCTCAAGAAACAAGCTAGAGTACACAAGGTGAAGAGTCCCAAATATCACTACGAATAGGAAAATAAAATAACTAAGGTCCCAACAAGAGTGACCGAGGGATACCATTCAAAAAACAATCTCTGAAAGGATAGGCCCTGGAAAGTCAAAGAGTTTCTTGGATATAGCAGTGCTCATAGAAACAGAGAGCATAACAGGTCTTTAAAACCAACAAGAGCCGGAAAGCTAACTAAAATGACGAAAGGAAAGAGCTCTCCTCCAAAGAAACTCCAAGAAGAAATGACAGCTAATGAACTGCTCAAAACAGATATCAGCAGCATAAGTGAACAAGATTTTAGAATAATAATGGTGAAATTAATAGCAGGGCTTGAAAAAAACATAGGGGGACATCAAAGAAACTATGGCTACAGACAGAATGGAAAATAAAAATAGGCATGAAGAATTAAAAAATGCGATAAATGAGATCCATAATAAATTAGAGGCCTCCAATGCACGGATTGAAGAGGCAGAAAGGAGAATAAGTGATTTAGAAGACACCATTCTAGAAAAACAAGAAGCTGACAAAAAAAGAGACAAACTGATCCAGGAACAGGAAAGAAGAATTCGAGAGCTCAGCACAGTCAAACGCAACAATATCCGTATCATAGGAATCCCAGAAGAGGAAGAGAGAGGGAAAGGTGCTGAAGGAGTCCTGGAACAAATTATAGCAGAGAACTTCCCCGACCTGGGGAAGGAAGTCAATGTGGAAATACAAGAGGCTCAGAGGACTCCCCTCAGACGTAACTTGAATCGATCTTCTGCACGACATATCATCGTAAAAATGGCAAAATACAAGGACAAAGAGAGAATTTTGAAAGCAGCTAGGGAGAAAAGGGTCCTCACATACAAAGGGAAACCCATCAGAGTGGTGACAGACCTATCTACTGAAACGTGGCAGGCCAGAAAGGAACGGCAAGAGATCTTCAATGTGATGAACAGTAAAAATATGCAGCCAAGAATCCTCTATCCAGCAAGCCTGTCATTCAAAATAGAAGGAGAGATAAAAACCTTTCCAAACAAACAGAAATTGAAAGAATTTGTCACCACGAAGCCAGCCCTACAAGAAATCCTGAGGGGGATGCTCTGAAGGAAAGGTTGCAAGGAACAAAGATTCCAGAGACACCACCACAAACATGAACCCTACAAAAGATACAAAGACTCTAAACCCACATATTTCAATAATAACACTGAATGTAAATGGGCTGAATGCTCCAATCAAAAGACATAGGGTAGCAGAATGGATTAAAAAACAAAATCCATCTATATGCTGTCTACAAGAAACTCATTTTAGACGGGAAGATACCTTCAGATTAAAAGTAAGGGGATGGAGAAATATATATCATGCTACAGGAAATCAAAAGAAAGGCTGACTTATATCAGACAAAATCAAAGAAAGCCGGAGTAGCGATACTTATATCAGACAAACTGGACTTTAAATTACAGACAATAACAAGAGATGAAGAAGGGCTCTACATAATAATTATAGGGTCCATCCATCAGGAAGAACTAACAATCATAAATGTCTACACACCGAATATGGGAGCACCTAAATATCTAAAACAATTAATCACAAACAGAAACAAGCTTATAGATAAGAATGTGCTAATAGCAGGGGACTTTAATACTCCGCTTACAGCAATGGATAGGTCACCCAGACAGAAAATCAGTAAAGAAATAATGGACTTGAAAGATACATTGGACCAGATGGACCTGACGGATATATTTAGAACTTTACATCCTGAGGCCAGGGAATTTACTTTCTTCTCAAGTGCGCATGGCACATTCTCCAAGATAGATCACATACTGGGACATAAAGCAGCCCTCAAGAAATATAAAAGAATAGAGATCATACCATGCACACTGTCAGATCACAATGCTTTGAAACTTGAAATCAATTACAGGAAGAAGTCTGGAAAACTTCCAAAAACATGGAGGTTAAAGAACACCCTTCTAAAGAATGAATGGGCCAATCAGGCAATTAGAGATGAAATTAAAAAATATATGGAAACAAATGAAAATGAAAACACAACAATTCAAAATCTATGGGATGCGGCAAAGGCAGTCCTAAGAGGAAAGTACATTGCTCTCCAGGCCTATTTCAAGAGATTAGAAAAAGCGCAAGTCCAAAATCTAACAGCTCACCTAAAGGAACTAGAGGCAGAGCAACAAGAATGCCCTAAACCCAGTAGAAGAAGAGAAATAGTAAAAATTAGAGCAGAAATAAACAACATAGAGACCAAAGAAACAATTGAACAGATCCATGAAACCAAGAGTTGGTTTTTTGAAAAAGTAAACAAAATTGACAAACCTCTAGCCAGACTTATCCAAAAGAAAAGAGAGATCACCCAAATAGACAAAATTATGAATGAAAATGGACTTATTACAACCAACCCCTCAGAAATACAAGCAATTATCAGGGAATACTATGAAAAATTATATGCCAACAAATTGGACAACTTAGAAGAAATGGACAAATTCCTAAACACACACTCACTACCAAAATTCACACGGGAAGAAATAGAAAACCTGAACAGACCCATAACGAGTGAAGAAATTGAATCAGTGATCAAAAATCTCCCAACAAATAAGAGCCCTGGACCTGATGGCTTCCCTGGGGAATTCTACCAGACATTTAAAACAGAATTAATCCCAATTCTTCTCAAGTTATTCCAAAAAATAGAAAGCGAAGGAAAACTCCCGGACTCATTTTATGAAGCCAGCATCACACTGATTCCCAAGCCAGACAGAGATCCAGCAAAAAAAGAGAACTACAGGCCAATATCCTTGATGAATACGGATGCAAAATTCTCAACAAGATCCTTGCAAATCGAATCCAGCAGCATATAAAAAGAATCATCCACCAAGATCAAGTGGGATTCATTCCTGGGTTACAGGGCTGGTTCAACATTCGCAAATCAATCAATGTGATACATCATATCAATAAAAGAAAAGATAAAAACCATATGATCCTGTCAACAGATGCAGAAAAAGCATTTGACAAAAAACAGCATCCTTCTTAATAAAGACTCTCGAGAAAGCTGGGATAGAAGGAACTTACTTAAACATCATAAAAGCCATCTATGAGAAGCCTTCAGCGAACATCATCCTCAACGGGGAAAAACTCAGAGCTTTCCCCCTGAGATCAGGAACACAACAGGGATGCCCACTCTCACCACTATTGTTTAACATAGTGCTGGAAGTCCTAGCATCAGCCATCAGACACCAAAAGAAAATCAAAGGCATCAGAATTGGCAAAGAGGAAGTCAAACTTTCACTCTTCGCAGATGACATGATACTCGAAAACCCGACAGACTCTACCAGAAGCCTACTAGAACTGATCCAAGAATTCAGCCAAGTTGCAGGGTACAAAATCAACATACAGAAATCGGTTGCATTTTTACACACCAACAATGAAGCAACGGAAAGAGAAATCAAGAAACTGATCCCATTCACAATTGCACAGAAAACCATAAAATACCTCGGAATAAACCTAACCAAGGATACAAGAGATCTGTATGATGAAAACTATAGAAAACTTATGAAGGAAATTGAAGAAGACACGAATAAATGGAAAAACATTCCATGCTTATGGATAGGAAGAATAAATATAGTTAAGATGTCATTACTACCTAAAGCACTCTACACATTCAATGCAATTCCAATCAAAATTGCACCAGCATACTTCTCAAAACTAGAACAAACTATCCAAAAATTTGTATGGAACCACAAAAGACACCGAACAGCCAAAGTAATCCTGAAAAATAAAACCAAAACGGGAGGGATCACCATCCCAGACTTTAACCTCTACTACAAAGCTGTCATCATCAAGACAGTATGGTATTGGCACAAAAACAGACACATAGACCAATGGAACAGAATTGAGAACTCAGAAGTGGACCCAAAAGTATACAGCCAACTAATCTTTGACAAAGCAGGAAAAAATATCCGATGGAAAAAAAACAGCCTTTTTAACAGATGGTGTTGGGAGAACTGGACAGCAACATGCAGAAGAATGAAACTAGATCATTTTCTCACACCATGCACAAAAAATAAACTCAAAATGGATCAAGGACCTGAACGTGAGACAGGAAACTATCAACACCCTAGAGGAGAAAGCAGGAAACAACCTCCTTGACCCCCACCACAGCAACTTCTTACTTGACACATCCCCAAAAGCAAGGGAATCAAGAGCAAAAATAAACTGTTGGTACCTCATCAAGATTAAAAGCTTCTGGACAGCCAAGGAAACAACCCAGAAAATTAATAGGCAACCAACGGAAGGGGAAAAGATAGTTGCAAATGACATATCAGATAAAGGGTTGATATCCAGAATCTACAAGGAACTCACCAAACTACACGCCCGAAAAACAAACAACCCAGTGAAGAAATGGGCAGAAGATAGGAACAGACACTTCTCCAAAGAGGACATCCAGATGGCCCACAGACACGTGAAACGATGCTCAGCATCGCTCCTCATCAGGGAAATACAAATCAAAACCACACTGAGAGACCACCTCACACCAGTCAGAGTGGTTAAAATGAGCAAATCAGAGAACTCTAGATGCTGGCGAGGATGTGGAGAAACAGGCACCCTCCTACACTGTTGGTGGGAATGGAAACTGGTACAGCCCCTCTGGAAAACAGTGTGGAGGTTCCTCAGGAAAATAACAATAGAACTCCCCTATGACCCAGCAATAGCACTGCTAGGAATTTACCCAAGGGATACAGAAATGCTGAGGCATAGGAGCACATGGACCCCAATGTTCATAGCAGCATTCTCCACAATAGCTAAAACATGGAAAGAGCCTAAGTGTCCATCAATAGATGAATGGATCAAGAAGATGTGATTTATCTATACCATGGAATACTACATGGCAATGAGAAACAATGAAATCTGGCCATGTGTAGCAACATGGATGGACCTTGAGGATGTTATGCTTAGCGAAATAAGTCAGGCAGGGAAGGACAAATATCATATGTGTGCACATATAGGAGGATTAGGAGGAACTTAACAGAGGACCAAGGGGGAGAAGAAGGGCGGAAATGGTGTGGGAAAGGGAGAGAGGCAAACCATGAGAGACTCTTGAATGCTGACAAAAACTGAGGACTGATGGATGTGGTGGGGAGGAGGGATGTGCATGGAGGAGGACACTTGTGGGGATGAGCACTAGGTGTTATGTGGAAACTAATTTGACAATAAACTATTTGTAAAAAAAATAAAAATAAAAATAAATAAAAAAATAAAAATAAAAATAAAAGATATTCTCCAAAAAATAAAAATAAATAAATAAATAAATAAAAATAAAAAAGAAAAGAAAAGCAATAGCAAACATGAAAACAAGAACAAAATCCAAACAAATGAAAAAGCAACATAACAAAAACAACAGCAGAAATTAATAAAATAGAAAGTAACCATATTACAGAATCAAGAAAGCCAAAATTTGAATCTTTGAAAAGACTCAAATTGACAAAATACCTAATGAGCACAATCAAGAAATTAAGACAAAAGTCACAATAAGCCAATATAAAGAATGAAAATAGGGACATTACAATAGAAACTGAACTATGTAAAAAATAACAAATGGATAGTATGTCAATAAATGGGAAAATATTCATTAAAAAGTACAAATCCTAAGAAAATACAACTTTCAAAACTAGCACCAAAACATAGAAAATATGAGTAGTTCTGTAACTATTAGATAAATTAAAACTGTAAGTAAAAGCGTTTTCATAGAGAAAACTCCAGCCCAAATAACTTTACAAGCAAATTCTAGCAAACATTTAAAGACACAAATCAAATATTATAGAAACTCTCCTAAAAGAAAGAAAAAAATTAACGTCTTCCAACTTGATGATATTAGTTAGCATAACTTTCATATAACTAAGAAAGATGGTGGGAAAAGGGAAAACTATAGACTAACCTTACTTATAAATGATTAGAGGTTTTTTAAAGGAACAAAACATTAGCAAAGTGAAACTCACAATATATAAAAAGAATAAAACATCATGATCAAATTGGGTTTATCTCAGAAATTCAAAGCTGTTTTAACAGAAGCTCGTTAAGAATAAACAAAATTGTCATTTTCCCCAGAAGAAAAAAATGCTTATTTAGAAAATTCAAAATAACTTTTAAACTATTAGAAATTAGTATTAATAAGTTATTTATCTGGGCAGAAGACATGAACAGACACTTCTCCAAAGAGGACATCCAGATGGCCAACAGACACATGAAATGATGCTCAGCATTCCTCATCATCAGGGAAATGCAAATCAAAGCCACACAGAGATCCTACCTCACGCCAGTCAGAGTGGCTAAAATGAGCAAATTAGAGAACTCTAGATGCTGGCGAGGATGTGGAGAAATGGGCACCCTCCTACACTTTTGGTGAGAATGTAAACTCGTGCAGCCCCTCTGGAAAACAGTGCAGAGGTTCCTCAAAAAATTAACAGTAGGACTCCCCTATGACCCAGTAGTAGCACTGGTAGGAATTTACCCAAGGGATACAGGAGTGCTGATGCATAGGGGCACATGGACCCCAATGTTCATAGCAGCACTCTCAACAATAACCAAAACATGGAAAGAGCCTAAGTGTCCATCAATGGACGAATGAATCAAGAAGATGTGGTTTATCTATACAATGAAATACTACATGCCAATGAGAAAAAATGAAATCCGGCCATTTGTACCAATGTGGATGGAACTTGAGGGTGTTATGCTGAGTGAAATAAGTCAGGCAGAGAAGGACAGATACCATATGTTTGCACATATAGGTGGACTAGGAGGAACTTAGCAGAGGGCCATGGGGGAGAAGACGGGGGGAAAAAGTTGGGGAGAGAGAGGGAGGCAAACCATGAGAGACTCCTGAATGCTAAGAAAAAACTGAGGGCTGATGGAGGTGGGGGAGAGGGGAAGGAAGGTGATGGGCATGCAGGAGGGAAGTTGTTGGGATGACAATAAACTATTTAAGAAAAAAAAAGAAATGTAAAAGAAAATCCAAAGAATTGGAGACTATTTGCAATACACATAATTGATAAAGGACTAATCTCCAGAATTTATGAAGAACTTTTACAAAACAGTAAGAAGTCAACAAAACACATAAACATACCATTTATATGATGATAACCAAATGGCTAATAAACATGAAAAGTTGCTTAACCTCGTTAGAAATCAAGATTCTGAAAATTAAACTGCACTGTGACAATACTAGATACCCAATAGAATCATTTCAATTAAAGAGACTGACAATCTTAAGCATTAGTAAGTATTAGCAATTCCAACTGAAATTCCCACACACAGCTAACGGTAGTATAATGGTAGAAACACTTTAGAAAACTGGCAATTAATAAAGAGACACATGCATAGCCTATCACCTAGAAATTCCACTTTTATGTGTAGGCCCAATAGAATTGCATACATGTGCACTAAAAGAAGTGCACAAGAATGTTTATAACACCATCATTTATAAGGTCAAAATGTGGGAAAAGCCAAATGCTCATCAACAGTAAAACGGATAAACGGTGGTGTAGCCATACAATGGAATACCATATAATAAAAATGAACTACCTATTACTAGGCAAACAACACAAATCTTCAAAACATAATACACTGACTTAAATTATCCAGAAATTAAAGAGTATATATGGTGGTATTCCATTTATATGAGGTTGAATAAAGGAAAAATAAACCTATGATGAGCAGTTCTTCTGAAGAAGAGGGAGAGGTAATGACTGAGAAGGACATAAGAAAGCTTCTAGGATGCCAGTAATGTTAAATCTTACATTCTTTCATCTGAGTGGTGGCCATATGAGTATCTTTATTTTGTGAAAATTCATCAAGCTATATGCTTATAATACACACACCTATACACTCACAAATTCAATAAAAATGTTACCTAAAATGTATTGACACAAAACAATAAAGGAGAAAATTATTATAATCATTTCTATAGATGTAGAAAAACATCTGATAAAATTAAATATCTATTCACAATAAAAAAAAAAAAACCCTCCTGGGGCGCCTGGGTGGCTTAGTCGGTTAAGTTCCCGACTTTCACTTAGGTCATGATCTCGCGGATCGTGGGTTCGAGCCCCACGTCAGGCTCTGTGCTGACTGCCAGCTCAGAGCCTGGAGCCTGTTTCAGTCTGTGACTCCCTCTCTCTCTGACCCTCCCCTGATCACGCTGTCTCTCTCTCTCTCTCTCTCTCCTAGAAATAAATAAAACGTTAAAAAAAAAACCTCCTAGCACACAAAGAAAAACAGGTCCTCAATATGACAAAGACTATCTAAATCTTCACAAAGAAAACAATAACATTATACTTAATGGTAACATGTTGGATTTTTTTTCTTACTTTAGGAAACAAGACAGGGATACCTTTGATCATAACTTTTACTCAGGATTCTATTAAAACTAGTAGTAAATTCAGAGAAGCAGGTGAAATATATTAAAAAAAAAATTAAGATTAAAAGGAAACTTAAAAGCATACTGCTGAGAAAAGCCAATCAGAAAAGGATACATACTGTATGATTCAGATATATGACATTCTGGAAAAGGTACAAAAATAAAGACAACAAAAAAAGTGATTATCAATGGTTCAGGGGGAGGAGGGAAAGATGGCTACTTGAGCACATGATTTTTAGGGCAGGAAACTATTCTGTATGGTACAGTTATAACAGATCTATGTCATGACACATCTGTCAAAAGCTATTATAGAATATATGGATGCACAATTAACCCCAGTGTAAACTACAGACTTTAGTTAATAAAAATGTGTCAATATTGGCTCATCAATTGTAAAAAAAAAAATACTACACTAATATAAGATATAAACAATAGGGACAAAACCACCGACTCATTGTCTGGAATAATCAGAAGGGCAACAAGAAATTCCGTGGACGTCATCTAGCACCAGGAAATAGGAGGGAAGGCTGGGTTGATTTGGGCTATACATAAATCTGCATATTTATAGGAAGCAGCTAGTCACTGAGACAGGCTAGAAGATAAAAACTGAATCAGAAGGGCCCCTACAAGTCACAACTCTGGGGAGAAGGAAAGGCTAACACAACTCAGTTATTTTTCCTTCCTTCTTCTCAGCCCCTTCCAAATAAACACAGCATATAATCCTCTTTCATAAAATGCTGCAGAGAATCGTGGAGGATTCCTGCTGGTCTGGGACCCTGCCAGGCCCTGCCTCAACAGTAAATGCCAACAACAGCAAGTCCAGGAAAAATGTCCTTCTTTCTTTTGAAAATGAGTGGTAATAATAACAATAATAACAATAATCAAGATCTATATAAAAATTCAAGAACAAACGGAATAAGAAAATGGCAAATGAAGAATAGTTAACAGAAAAGTTGCCACGAAGCAATGAAAATATTAACTACATCATTTCACTATAAACTCAAAAATTAACATAATGGAAAAAAATCTGAGAGCACAAAGCAAATAATTAAGAGTGCAGGGAGGAAAAAAAGCGATCAAAGAGATGAAAAATTCATGTTTCATTCAATAAATATTGAGTGAATTCATTATTCACTCAATAAATACTGAGTTTCCAATATTTTTCATATGTTAAGCATATAGTAGTGGACAAAGCTGACATTCTTGGGGGAAATGGATTAAAAAAATAAAGAAATATATAATATGAGGTCAGGCAGTGATATGCTATGAAGGATACTAAAGTAGGACAAGGAGAAAGGGTGAATGCAGGATGTATGCTCTTTTCAATAGGTAGTCAAGGGATGACCTCTCTGAGAAAAAGACATCCAAGTAGAGACCTGAAGCAAATCATGCAAAGATCTGAGAGAATAACATTCCAATTAGAAGGAATAGCAAGTGCAAAGGCCCTGGGGTGGGAATTATCTTTGAGTGTTCAAACAGCAGCTGATGGATATAGCACAGCTAGAAGACAATGAAAGGGAAGAGTGGAAGAAAACGAGGACTATGAGGTAAGTAGGTAGGATAAGATGATATAGGGTCCTATAACTCTGAGGGCAATAGGAAGCTTTTGGATGGTTTTAGATACGGAAATAACATATTCTAGTTTACATTTTTAAAAAAATCATTCTTCTTTGTGCAGAATTGATGACAGGGCAATGAGATGGAAACAGGGATACTATTTCAGTAGTCTAGTGGATGGTGGCTTGAAATGGGAGGGTGGTGGTGGTGAGAAGTAGTTTGATTAAACACGTATTTGTGAAAGCAGAGTTTATAGCATTTGTCATTGGACCTCATATAAGATGCAAGAAAAAAGAGGAATCTGAGATAACTCCAAGGTAGACTTCTGGCCTAAAGAAATAGATAAATGTGGTACTATATACTGGTGGGAGGGGCCTGAAGAAAAAATGGGGGTACTATATACTAGAGGGAGGAGACCAAAAAGAAGAGATTATGTCTTCAGGGAGGGAACATAACAGAAACATTAGATCTTAGATATTTTAAGTTTTTGCTGCCAATCATTCATTGGGCTGAATATGTGATTCAGAGTTCAGAGGATAGGCCATTGCAGGAGAAATAATTATGAAAGTAATCATTTAAAAAGTAGAATTTAAAGCCTTATTCTTAGAGTCATCTAAAGAATGAGTTGAAAAGAGAAAGAAGTTGAAGGACCAAGTATGGGGGAGCTCAGTACTTGTTGTAAAAGTACATTTAATGATCAGGAAGAGTAGCGCTATCCAAAAAAATAATACAAGACAAAAAACAGCCAGTGAAGTTGGAAGAAACCAAAGAAGTATGATATCTGAGCTACAGTGAATAAAAAGGTATAAAAAAGAAATGCTGGGGGCGCCTGGTGGCTCTGTCAATTGAGCATCCGACTTCGGCTCAGGTCATGATCTCACAGGTGAGTTTGAACCTGGCATCGGGCTCTGTGCTGGCAGCTACCTCAGAGACTGAAGCCTGTCTTCAGATTCTGTATCTCCCTCTCTCTCTGACCCTCCCCTGATCATGCTGTCTTTCTCTCTCTCAAAAATAAAGAAAACATTAAAAAAAAAAAAAGAAAGAAAGAAGAGATGCTGAGTCAAATGCTATGAGAGAACCCAGAAGCCCCAAACTAATCAAGCTGAAGGCTGAATTACAAAAGAAACACACATACACAAAACTCAAAGTAAGGGGCACAGAGGATAGCATATCAATATAAAAACAATGAAATGTAAATGAACAGAAAATTAAAGACAGATGAGAGAGGAAATACAAGATATAGAAAGGAAGATAAAGAAGGTGCAACATGTTCATAATTGATATTCCTAAAAAAAAAAAAAAAACCAAAAAGGGCAAGAACAAACACTGGGTAATTCAAGAAAAACTTTCTAGATGTAAACTAAAGATACATAGTATCTCAAGAAAAGTTTATTCACACCATAATACAATCACTGGATATTAAATTAGAAACAATCTTTGGGCACATGAGCTAAAAGATTCAAGTCTCTATAAATCAAGCTGGCTTCATCACACCTCTGCATACCATTATGTATCTTATTTCTGCTTACCATTAAAGCCAGAAGGTGAGGGAAATGCCCACAAAGCTCTTATGGGGAATATATGTGAGCCAAGAAGGCAAATCTGAAGTTCAGCATAAAGGCAACACACAAATATTGTCAAACATATAAAACCAAGGAAGTATAGTGTCCATAAGCTCTTCTTAAAAGTATTAGTAGGGGATGACTGTCACCCAACTAAGAACAAATGAAATCCAGAAAATAAAGTAAAAAACAACCAACTGAGTTGAAAGAAGAAAGAGGAAAAATGGTGAGATACAGTATACTAATTTCCTCATCCTTCATAGCAGGGCTCAAAATATGTTAAAACACACACAAGCAGTACACACAGGAATATACGCACAGTCTGGTCTCAGTCATGCTATGGGAAATGAGCAATGATGAATTAGCACTGGGAAAAGCCTTGTTCACTGCCCTCAAAGGTAGAGGGTGCTGGCAGAGAAGAGAAGAAACAATAACTAATGCTAGCGGTGCTCAGAAGAGCAGATTTTGTGCAGATCCCAAACAGGGGAGACAATGGTGTCACAACAAGAGCAAATGAGTCTCAGGGACTCGTTCATCAGGGGAAAGATCTCTGAAAATCTCTCAGGAATAATCCAGGAAGCCTTTGAGAGGAGGCTAATCTCCAGCAGTTCACCTCATGGAGGTTCATCCCAGAAATGATAACTACTAGTAACTATTGTTCTAGAATGTTCACATTATTCCAGGACTTGCTTCATAGATAACCATGACAGAAAGTAGCTACCTTTTGATGTGTTGTTTCCCCCATATCTAAAAGTTCGATGATCTGTGGTCGGCACATCAAACGTGTCTTAGCCAGTCTCTGCTCTGTGGTGAGCGACATTTCCTTCAGGAACTCCGAGGGTGTCAGCTAGAATTTAAAACAAAACAGCTGAAGATTCATAAATGGTTATACTGAAAAAGTGTTTCCATGAGTGCCAATAATGAATAATTTGTGTTTGCAACTTTCAGGATAATTCTGGAATGACACTAAGTTCCCTTATAAAATATTTAAATTAACTAAATAATACAAGAGAAGAACCTGTGCACTTTTGAGCACTTTGCATGGTAATTTGAAATGACATGTAGTTGCTGTTTCCTTGTCATTTTTAAGACATCACACAAAAGAAACTGGGAGCTGGGAGGGGAGTCAAGAAATTGCACAGGAACATGTCCAAAGAGCTTAACATTTATGCTCAGAAGGAGCATCTGAACACACAACCCTGCTTCCAAAATCACTTCTTCAAGTCTTCAGAGCTAAGGAATTTGAAATGCTTCTATTTCTCAACTCAAAGTTACAACAAATGTGCAAAGCTTTTGGATGTTTTCACTATCCTGCTGTATCAGGTTAAAGAGGAATCTTGTGAAATGAAGAGGTTCTAGGAAGTATGACTGCACAGCTTAGAAATGAGTCTGAACTTTTAAGAAATCACAAGAGTGCATTTAGACCTTGTTTTAAAAGAGCATGAAGTCCATCCATCCTCAGAACCAGCAGCCAGTCATAATCACACACCCAAACAGGAACACAAAATGCTTTAACACTTTCTAATGTTATGAAGAAAAAAATGTAACCTATCATTTAAATAAAAATTATTTAAATAACCCAATAAGGCTTAGTTACCCAGGACCGAACACCATTATCTACTTATTGTTGTTCTGGAATGTTCCAAGGCTTACTTGCAAGTGGGGATGATGATCACTGACAGCAACATAATGCTTCAGTATATATCAAGACTTTTTAAAATATTCAGAAGTTATATAATTTAGTTGATTGATTTCACCTTGGGTTAAAATCACTGCTCTTCAAAATCCATACAAAATTAAATTCTGTGATTGAATCCATTTAAATGAAGGCATATTTCCAATACAGCTTCCAACTTCATCTTCAAGGTTCTTTTTGATTGGAATCCAGGTTAGAATACTAAAATGTTAGGGAGTGTCAGCTGTGTTGCAGTTTAAATAAAAATAATAAAATCTTAAAAGCAAATATGAGGAGTTACTTTGAATACAAAACTCTAACATCACAAAATAGACTGATGATAGGTTTTATTTTTCTAATCAGAACATAATTTGAGACTAGTTTTTTAAATACAGTGAATACCATTTCGAACTCTGTACAATGTTCTTGATATTCTCTATAGCATGAGTTCATAATCCAGTTCTCATCAAATTATTATAACTCATTAAAACTAGAAATATATTTTATTTTAAAGGACAGGGAAATAGGTATTTTTCTTTGGTATCATATAGTCATTATTTTGATACTCTATGTTCTACAAATATGCAAACAGAAATAACTCTTGCCAATCAACACGTAATAAATTATTTAAGTTAAACCCTATGAAATTCTGATATCTGATTGTTTTGAACTACACAGTCTCATAGGGTTCAACCTAATGTTTAGAAAAACATAATAATTTGATTGCATAGTCTTACTTAAACTGATTAACTTAAGCAATTCAAGCCTCTGCTTTAAGGTACCTGATTTCAAAAACTTCCCTGGCTCTAAGAGGTGCCTGTGCTCTGCAGCAATAGCTAAACTGACATCATCAGTCAGTAATTCTTCATGTGATTTCTGAGAATGCCAAGTAGCAGCTGTCATCCTCCTGAGGAGGCTGTGTTAGGTATGTTACACAGAAAGTCTTGGGGCGCCTGGGTGGCTTAGTTGGTTAAGCGTCCGACTTTCACTTATGTCATGACCTCACGGTTCGTGGGTTCAAGCCCCACGTCGGGCTCTGTGCTGACTGCCAGCTCAGTGCCTGGAGCCTGTTTCAGAGTCTGTGTCTCCCTCTCTCTCTGACCCTCCCCTGCTCACGCTGTCTCTCTCTCTCTCTCCTAGAAATAAATAAGAACATTAAAAAAAAAAAATTAAGAAAGTCTTGGATACATTACCATTCGATTTACTTCTTCTTTTGTAACCACCTTTGGATTCAAGGGTGGCAAAACCTTGCTTTGGAACCCTTTCAGCATTCTGACTAACCCCATCTGAACAGCCCCCATGGACTCCTCGAGTCTTCTACTCGCCATCTTTAGTTCTTTCTTTCATTCACCTAGGAATAAAAATTTAAAAAGCCTTAGAGCAAATAACAGTTAATTCCTGAATACAGGCCCCAATTTTTTAAAGCTTTTTTAAATACAAAAGCTTTGGAAAAAACTAATATTCAAAAATACACCGAATTCTTGCAACAAATGCCTTAACTAAAGGAGTCTATTCTATGTAATTAATCCAGATTTAGCCTTATCCCAGGGTCTAGGGTTCCTTTTAGACAAACCAAGTGATTCTGGAGTGGCTCAGGGAAGACAAGGAAATATAAGCAGCTCCTTACATTCTGGTACTTTTATCCTCCAAGATAAACAAATAAACACTGCTCAATAAATAACACTTCATAGCTTGCTAGTTTATAGTCTTATTTGGCAATTCTCTCTCATGACACTCTCCAAACAGAAAAACACACAAGGCTTTAGGCCTTCACAGCTGGGCAGAGACTAAAAGAGCAACATGAGATGAGATAAGGATGAGGAAGTTTCTGGAGAATTTTTGAAGTTTTTAGTCATTAGTAAGTAATTAAACAGCTACTCTACATCTCTAAATCAAAAAGATAGGACATTTCCCATCCACAAATTCTTCCTTATGCCTTCTAGGAGAACACTTGCAACTATGGAGGCCCATTTATGACTACATGGGGATTTATACTTTCTGTAATAGCACACTAGTTTATCCAACCCTGTGCAAACAACAACAACAACAGCAAAAACACCTAAAAATGCCTGATACCATGTCAAATTAAAAAAACCATAAAAATCATTAGAAAACTCACAAGACAATAAGTCATTACCAGACCAAAATAGTGAAGAAAGAAGTACATACAGAAAAATAGATTTGAGTGAAAATTTTAATAAGGTACACTGAACTAAAGCAGCAAAACACCCAAGGAAATTTTAGAACAGGGAGGAAAAATCAGAGAACAAAAGTTTGAAATAGTAGACAGTCCAAAAAAAGATCCAGGGCACCTGCGTGACTCAGTCAGTTAAGTGTTCAGCTTTTTCAGCTCAGGTCATGATCTCACTGTTCATGGTTTAAAGCCCCATGTTGGGCTCTGTGCTGATGGCTCAGAGCCTGTAGCCTACTTCAGATTCTGTGTCTCCCTCACTCTCTGCCTCTCCCCTGTTAGCACTCTGTATCTCTCTGTCTCTCAAAAATGAATAAAACATTTTTTAAAAAATTTTAAAAAGAAGACCCAACACACTATATTTGGAGCCTATGAAGAAGAAAAATTACTAGGGTGGAACTAATATTTAAAACTATCATCCAAGAAAAATTTCCAGAAATAAAAGAAAACATAATGAAAAGGGACTTCTGTTTACTCGGGAAAACAGACCCAGAATGGTCAACTCTGAGTCATATGGGCTTTTTTTAAAAGTTTATTTATTTATTTTAAAAGAGATAGAGAGAGTCAGAGTGGGGGGAGGATCAGAGAAAGAGAAGTCCCAAGAAGGCTCCGTGATGTCAGCACAGAGTCCATGCAGGTATAGAACTCATGAAACAATGAGATCATGACCTGAGCCGAAATCAAGAGTCAGACGCTTGGCCAACTGAGCCACCCAGGTGGTCCAACTCTGAGCCACATCATAACAGAACTATTAGACCTTAGAGAATTTTAAAAAGTCCTCAGATCCTCTGGGCAAAAAGGTAAAGTAACTTATAGGGGCAAGAGAATTAGATGTCATTGGACCTTGATTTTTCAACTATGCTTTTGCAATCTGTGAAATGACAAAATAGAGGAGCAACATTTTCTTTTTTTTTTTTTTACAAATAGTTTATTGTCAAATTAGTTTCCACATAACACTCAGTGCTCATCCCCACAAGTGTCCTCCTCCATGCCCATCCCCCCTCCCCCCACATCCATCAGTCCTCAGTTTTTGTCAGCATTCAAGATTCTCTCATGGTTTGCCTCTCTCCCTTTCCCCCACCATTTCCACCCTTCTTCTCTCCCTTGTTCCTCTGTCAAGTTCCGAGGAGCAACATTTTCCAAAAACTTTAAAAAGTGTGAGTCAAGGAGTTTATATACATCCAAACTCTTCTTCAGTTATGAAAGTTACAGAAAAGGAGTTTTGAATATGCAAAACTTCAGGAAAAATTGTAAACGAGTTCCCTTCCTGAGGAATCTACCAGAGGATGGGCTTCAGCCAAACAAAAAGTGACCAGGAACCTCACAAAAAAGCTGACAATAAACATTTCATGTATTTATCTGTAGAGCTAATATTAATAATGAAGTTGCAGACAGGAGGAGAAAATAGAATTTAAACATTTTCTGACAAAGAAAGAATACAATTTTAAAAGAAAAGTAATAAATAGAAATAAAATCAAAAGTTGAATAAGATCATTAACAATTGTGTAAGTAATAGGTAGGAGTCAAACTGTTTAACCAGATAGAGTAAAAGAGCTTAGGGGGGCACCTGGGTGGCTCAGTGGGCTGAGCGACCAACTTTGGCTCAGATCATGATCTCATGGTCCGTGAATTCAAGCCCCACGTCGGGCTCTGTGCTAACAGCTCAGAGCCTGGAGCCTATTTCAGAATGTGTGACTCCCTCTTTCTCTCTGCCCCTCCCCCACTCACACTGTGTCTCTCTCGGTCTTTCAAAAAATAAATAAACGTTAAAAAATTTTTTTAAAAAGAATAAAGGATCTTAGGGAATCATGATAGAAAGCCTGTACAATGGCAGTCAATGAAACCTGTTTCCAAGCACTCAAATTTTTGTGTAATATTCTGCCCCTGAGTGCAGAGTATCCTTAAGTATTCTAACAAATATAATGCAGCACAAGCAATGGGTGTCATTTTCTGAGATTAGTTATAAAGAGACTCGGTTCCATCTTGGGTACTATCTGGCTCTCTCTAAGATCATCAGCTGCCACATTGTGAGGACACTCAGAAAGCCTACAGAGAGGCCTGTGTGGTGAGGGACCAAGCCTGTTGGCAATGACATGAATAAGCTTGAAAGTGGATCTTCTGAGGCCTGTCAACAACCATGCGAATGAGCTCGAAGGTAGATATGCTAGCCCCAGTTGAGCCATGAGATGACTACAGGCTCAGCCAACAGCTTGATTTGAGATTCAAGACAGACACTGAGGAGGAGGCACCCAGCTAATAGGCCACAGCTAGATTTCTGACCCATAGAAACTGTGAGAAAACTAACATGGTTTTAGTTAGAGGTAATTGTTACACAGCAATAAATTACTAATGTAGACATTATACAGGGTTTATGCACACAAAAAAACTACTAAAGCTAAAAGTAAACCTTCCTAAATACTGAAAGAAATTTTAGAAAAAGAAGACATACAGAAAAGGACAAATAATAAATCAACTGTAATGCACATAATTATTACAACACAAAGTGTTATGGGAAGTGATGGCACCAACATGGTAGAATTGGTGCCAAGTTCACAAGAAGACCAGCTAGAGACCATCCATACTCAAGATACCTTGTGAAAATCCCAGAACCCAGGGGTGAGGCTGAAGTACCCCTCTGGATCACAGAGACATGGGAGAACCTCAAAAACATTATACTCAGTAAAATAAGCCAGTACAAAAGACCATGTATTGTTTGAGTCTTATGCACATGACGTGTCCAAAGCAGGGAAATCTCTAGAAGGAAAGAGTAAATTAGCAGTTGCCTAGGGCTAGAAGAAATAAAGGAATGGCAGGGTGATAGCTAAAAGGTATGGGATATCTTACTGAGATGATGAAAATGTTCTAAAATTGACTGTGGTGATGACTGCATATATTTGTGAATGTACTAAAAACTACTGAGTTGTATATACGCCTTAAGGGTGAATTGTATGGTATGTGAGTTTTAGCTCAATAAAGTTGTTAAAATATATTTTAAAACATTTTAAAAATCAATCCTTAAAAACTGAAAACCAGTGTAAAGAAATGAACCTTGCTGTATATCAAGTTGGTGTCAAAACCACAAAGAGAAAACAATTATTCCAAGTGACCTTAAAATACAGTGTTTTGACTGTCTTCACTGTAGTCTTAGTGTTAGTCATAATATCAGTAATAATATTTTTCTTTTGCTCTAGGCCCAACATGAGGCTTAAACTCACAACCCCAGGATCAAGAGCTGCATGCTCTATTGATTGAGCCAGCCAGGAACCCCAGGAATAATATTTTTAAAACAGGTAGTTAAATCAATATTGTTAGGAACAAAAGCATTTCAGCTTCAGAAAAAATAAAACCAAAGTTCTTATATTAAGAAACCCTATAATCTTAAATTAAGTTGAAAACAATTGTCAGCTCATGATTATTTTCTCCTTTTAACTAACCTGGGGTGCCTGGGTGACTCAGTTGGTTAACTGACCCACTCTCGATCTCAGCTTACGTCATGGTCTCATGGTTTGTGGGATTGAGCTCCACATCAGGCTGTGTCCTGAAAACACAGAGCCTACTTGGGATTCTCTCTCTCTCTTCCCTCTCTCTCTGCCTCTCTCTCTCTCTCAAAGTAAATGAATAAACAAAAATAAATAAATAACATGCTTACTTAAAGAGGCCAGAAACAATGAAGGCCCAGTAAGCAGTAACAGTCCAAGGACATATTTTCCTTGGGAAAATGGGTAATTTGAGGTCTGAGGCATAAAATGTTTAAGAAAAACTTGGAACGTTCTATTTTACCATAAAGCAAGGACATTATCAAAGGCTACTGTGGTTGTGTCTAAAGGACCCAGGGTAATTTGAAGGATTTCCCATTCAGCAAAGATAGGACAATTTGAATATTTTTTTTTTAAAGTCTGCAATGGATAAGTCTGTAAAAAATCTAAGCTCAAATGATACTAAAAAAAAAAAAAACCATTGGTCACCTTTGAAAGTTGCTATGACAACAAACTAATTATTTTGGAAATAATAAAAGGAAATAATCAACCATTTGTCATGTGCTTGTTTTGTTCAAATTGCATTGTAAGTTAACCAAATGACTGAGGAAGGAAAATGATTATTCATAGAAGAATTTCAGCTAACAAACTCAGAAGAAACAGAAAAATAATGACCATTATTCAGTCTCTAATGAAATGAAATACCATCAATGCTAAAACCATTAAGAGAGATACTGCTGAAGAACTCTATAATGGCTGGATCAGGCTAACAACACCTGAGCCCTCTAAATCAATCTCAACACCAAATGAGTGAAAACCAGACATAGCATGTGTCTCCTGACATGATGCACCACACAGCACCAGCTATGCAGAACTGTTAACAAAAATATAATTATGCCTCTAGACCTACCAGCCAGGTTGCAGGAGACACAGGAATGAAGGAACAAGCATTGGCTGGAGGAATACAATTAACCTAAGTGTAGAATGTGGGAAATGTTATAGGAAAATGACCTACTTTATTCAACTAAAAAATGGCATCACAGAGTTGTGGGTGGGGGGTAGTTATAAATTAGAAGAGTCTTAAACTAACCAAATGCAAAGGTGTACCTCATTTGGATTATGATTCGAATATGTGAATAAAAGATAATATAAAATAATTATTGGGTTTTTTGGTAGGATAATGGTACTGTGGCTATGATTTTTTTTTTAAAGAATGCTCTTATCTATTAGAGATACGTAGCATTTATGGCTAAAGGGAAGTTATGTATGAAATATACTTTAAAATACTCCAGAAGGGCACCTGAGGGGCTCAGTCAGTTAAGTGCCTGACTTCAGTTCAGGTCATGATCTTGGCAGTCCATGAATTCGAGCCTGGTGTCAGGTTCTGTGCTGACAGCTCAGAGACTGTCAGAGCCTGCTTTGCATTCTGTATCTCCCTCTCTCTTTGTCCCTCCCCTGCTTGTGCTCTTTCTCTCTCTCTCTCAAAAATAAATGAACATTAAAATTTTTTTAAATACTCCAGGAAAAAAATGTGTGTGGGGGTAGGAATTAAGGTGGGAGTGTGTGGGTGTGTGAGGGAGGAGGGCAGAAGAAAAAAGAATAGGAGAATATCAACAAACATTGAAGATCATTCTCTATATTTTTGTACATGTTTTTAAGTTTTCCTAATTAAAAATATTAATACATACAAAATCCTGTGCATGATTATTCATAAGAGTTTTACAACCCAACCGTCCCTCAGCAGGGTATGATGAAACAAAGAGTGGTACTTGGTACCATGGAATATTACTCAGCAATAAAAAGGAACAAACAATTGGTAACAACCTAAATGGATCTCAGGGACAAAAAGAAAATGGAAAAAGATGATAATCCCAACAGGTTACATACTGTTTGATTCCATTTATATGACATTCTCAAATGACAAAATGACGAAAATGAAGAACAAAGTAGTGATTGCCACAGATTAGGGATGCTGGGAGGGGGTTTGTCTGTGGTGGTAAAACAGACACAGAGAAGAAATAAGATGACAGGAAAAAAATCTTAAGGCTTATAAGAGTGGTCATGAATAAAATTTGCTAATAGGAAGTGTTTTACTTCTTAGAAGTTATGCATTCAATTTCTAGTGCTATTACTGAACCTAATAAAGGGATTTCTGTAACTTGATCGTGGTGGAAGTTATCTACACATGCAATATATTGACATAGAACTATACATACACATTGTACCAATGACAACTTTATGATTGTGATATTATGCTCATACAACCATGAGAGAAATAGGTCAATGGTATATAAGACCTCTCTGTGCCTTCTTTGCACCTTCCTGTGAATCTATATTTATTTCAAAATAAAATTTGTTTTAAAAGATTTCTTTAGAAAAAAAGAGAAAGACAGGAAAAACTCATTGTTGATGAGGATGTTAGAAAGGTAGGCATTTGTACCCTAGGTAGGCATTTGTACCCTACAGCTATAATATATACCTGTAACTTCATTTTAGCAACCTTTAAAAACTATGCATATTCTTTGATGCATAAATATCTTTTGCTGGAGGATTTATTCCAGATATGGAAAGGTATTCATAAGCTATGTCATGACTTGAATTGACCATTCTATTTCAACAGAACTACAATGATTTTTTTTCTTAGTTTTTTGTCAAGTTGGTTTCCTTTTTTTTTTTAACGTTTATTTTTTTTTTTTTTACAAATAGTTTATTGTCAAGTTGGTTTCCATTTAACACCCAGTGCTCATCCCCACAAGTGACCTCCTCCATGCCCATCTCCCCCTCCGCCCCCCCCCCGCACCGTTCAGTCCTCAATTTGTTCTCAGCATTCAAGAGTCTCTCTTGATTTCCCTCTCCCCCACTATTTCCCCCCTTCTTCTCCCCCGTGGTCCTCTGTTAGTTTCCTCCTAATCCACCTATACGTGCAAACATATGGCATCTGTCCTTCTCTGCCTGACTTACTTAGCTCAGCATGACACCCTCTAGTTCCATCCGTGTTGCTACACATAGCCAGATTTCATTCTTTCTCATTGCCATGTAGTATTCCACTCTATAAATATACCACATCTTTTTTTATTCTTTTTTTCCTTAAATAGTTTATTGTCAAGTTGGTGTCCATATAACACCCAGTGCTCATCCCCACAAGTGCCCTCTTCCATGCCCATCATCCCCCTTCCACCCTCAGTTTGTTCTCAGCATTCAAGAGTCTCTCATGGTTTGCCTCCCTCCGTCTCCCTCACTATTTTTCCCCTTCTTCTCTCTCTTCGTCCTCTGTTAACTTCCTCCTAATCCTCCTATACGTCCAAACATATGGTATCTGTCCTTCCCTGCCTGACTTACTCATTCAGCATAACACCCTCTAGTTCCATCACTGTTGCTACAAATGGCCACATTTCATTCTTTCTCATTGTCATGTACTATTCCATTGTATAAATATACCACATCTTCTTGATCCATTCGTCCACTGATGGACACTTAGGCCCTTTCCATGATTTGGCTCTTGTTGAGAGTGCTGCTATGAACATTGGGGTACATGTGCCCCTATGCATCAGCACTCCTGGATCCCTTGGGTAAATTCCTAGCAGTGCTACTGCTGGGTCGTAGGGGAGTTCTATTATTAATTTTTTGAGGAACCTCCATACTGTTTTCCAGAGGGGCTGCACCAGTTTACATTCCCACCAACAGTGTAGGAGGGTGCCCCTTTCTCCACATCCTTGCCAGCATCTAGAGTCTCCTGATTCGTTCATTTTAGCCACTCTGACTGACATGAGGTGGTATCTCAGTGTGGTTTTGATCAGAAATACAATGATTTCTATCAAGCCAAAATACAAAGCAGTTATCTTGTTAAAATCCAATGACTTGGGTATTTTTGTATTAAAACTTGTTTCTTTCTATTACTGATTTCTTAAGTACTTTAAAAATCTTGACCATTTTCCTCTTTTATTTTCTTCCTGTTTTGACCACTAATACCATTATTACAATTCCAGTCTGCAGTATTTGGATCATGCTTTTGCAGTTCCTTAACTACAAGGGTTAAGGTATTTTTCCCTAAAAATCTGCTCATACTGCTCCTTCTGTCTGCCATGTTCTTTCTTTACCTCTGCACAGATCTCTTCCTGATTCAAATGTCGTTTCTTTACTGAAGCAATTTCTTTCTGATCTTACCAGCTGGAAGTGACTGTTCAACATCTCTGACCTTCCAGTATCTTGTTTTTTCTCTCTTTTATGACACCTAAAACTTTCCACTTTATACTTATGTGTGTGCATATTCTGATCTTAATAGACCATAGACTCCTTGAGGTCGAGACTGTAATGCATACTGACTTGTATTTAATGGATGCCTATGAATTTCTAACGAACCATCAACCAGTAAATTAGGCAGAGTCAATATTCAGGAGTGTTATTAAAAATGACAATCACCTAGCCCACTGGTCCAATATCTAAAACAAAACTGAATCCATGCAAATAGGCCAAATGCATTAATGTCCCTGGAATACCCTGACTCATGTAATCCCTTAATCACCTTAATATCTTTTTTATTTTTTTAGGTTTATTTTTTTATTTATTTTGAGAGAGAAAGAGAGAGAGAGAGCATGCAAGGGACCGAGAGGGAAAGCAAGAGAATCTTGAGCAGATTCCATGCTCAGCACAGAGCCTAATGTGGGGATCTATTTCATAACTCTAAGATTATGACCTGAGTGGAAATCAAGAGTCAGATGCTTACCCAACTGAGCCACCCTGATGGCCCAACACCCTGCTTTAAAAGACCACCATCTGGTCAAAAATATGGTAAAAGGGGCCATGAACCAAAGAACTTTTTAACCAATGAGGTCTGGATAAAACTTTTATTAGGACATTTACTATGCCAACTAGGCATATACACCAAATCTTCAGTTTCTACCAAGAATAAACTATTTTTTTAAGTGAACCTCACAAACTCCTGGAATTCTATTTTCATTAAATAGCCAATTTATCTCTTTCCACTCTCCATTCCCCTGTATAGCCAGCATGCACATGGACATGTGAACATGCACACCCACACACACACTCCTCATTGTTCCTGTTCCTCTGTTTCTCATCATCTTGGTTTGCACCATTAATTTATCAAGCCAATAGTCTGAGAATCCCCCTCAACTCCTGCCCCCAACCCCTTCTCATGTCTTCACTCTTGCCTCTGCAGCCCACATCTCACAGCTGATCCCAGCCCCGTCTCTGAGTAGTACTGTCAACATCCTGATTCCAGGTCTTGCTGTCTCAGCTGGCAAAACCCCAACCCTGGGTCAGTCCAGCTGCTCTTCCCTCCTACCCCAGGCTGGAAGGGCTGCTGGAGAAAACCACCCAACAGCGCAGATCATGTCACTGGACATTCAGTCTCCAGCTTCCAACGAGCCCTGTACACCTGCCGTCCTGTGCCCTTGTCAGCTGTCTTCCCAGCAGCCACCCCAGACCTCCCTCTATGCCGTGCCCTCCTGCAGTTCTAGAGGATTCATGCTATCCAGATCCCTCTGAGCTCCATTCCACTGACCCCACGGCACACAAGAGGTCTCTCCACCAGGTGTCCTCAGCCACCTCAAGCCCCGCATGTCCCTGAGACCTGTTCTCTCCTGCATTCCTCTGTGAATGGAATCACTACACATTCACACAATTGCCCACACCCCCTATTCAGGTGTCATCTTCTCCAATCAACCATATAATAACTGTTTATTGAAAACTCACTATGAACCAGTGTTCAAGCAGTATACCCATTAATTGATTTAATCACCACAACGACCTTAGATGTAAGTGCTATTATTCACCCCAAATCACGGATTGAAAAAACAAAAAAAACTAGAGGCACAGAGAAGGTATATAACTGGATTACTGGATTCCATACTAGTAAAGGCTAGACCTGGGAGGAGAGCCTGTCACTCTAGTTCCAGAGTCCACACTCGTAATCATGATGCTATTCTGCCTTGACCTCCTGGGTATCTCACAAATCTATCTCCTCCTTTCCACCCCTGTAGCCCTCCTTTTTTAATGTAACCCTTATGTTTTGCCCAGGCGACCAGAACAACCTCTGACTCCAGCATCACATTCTGACAACACCCCTGTCCCCTAGCCATTCTCTGCACTGAAGCCACAGTCACTTTCTAAAGCTAAAATGTGGTCATGTTATTTCCCTGCCTAAAAACTTTTAGTCCAGAATACGCTGTAAGCTCCTTAGCATGATATACATCCCAGGAACTTGCTCTTTTTGCACTTCATGCTCAACTTGCAGTTCACAACCTCAGGGGTGCTCACACACCTCTAGACTCATACATGCCACTTGGAATGCCTTTCCTTCCACACCCCCATCTCCACTAATGCCCATTCCTCTTTTCTGGACTCAGATGTCACCTTTTTCAGAAAGGCTTCTCTGACCCTGCAAGGCTGCCCCTTCTTTATGATCTCATTCTCAATCCTACCATGGTTATTTATTCAACTCCCTCTGCTAATAGACTGTAAGTTACTCAAGAACAGATAGCCCACACACCTCTAACATATTTAACTAAATATATAGGTTGACAGTCATGTCCTTTGTGACCCAGAAATCACACACCATCATTTATGCAACAGCAATCATCTCTGTTTAGTGCAGGAGAAGCCACATGAGGGCGTGAAGACCAGAAAGGGAGGCTCACTGGGAGCCATCTTGAAAGTCAGATACCACAGTGATCCATGTTTAATATGAGGATTAAATGAAGATAGTGTTTATAAAATACTTGACTTTGTACAGTACCTGGCATTATAATTGGTCTTAGTTTTAGCATTAGCAGAAAGCTTGGTTTAAGAAGAAAAGCAATGAATCCATTCATGTCTTCAATTTCTGCTACTGCCACAGCAAGGGTAGGGCAATTATACTCTGGAACACTGATAAATTTTTCTTTACCCCCAAACACCATTTTAGCAGGATAATATCAAAGAAAACCTTAGGGGAAATGGTCAAATGCAACATGACTTTTGCTGTCAGTGAGGGGTTCTTCAGAAACTCAGAATAAAAGGACTAATTTTAATGTTTTAATCTTACTTCATCTTCTGTGTTTCTACTGTTTCTAAAGCTGTTACGGTCCTTGGTTTTCTATTTGTCTTATCTCTTTTAAGTTGGATTACTTTAAATGTCACAGGTTTCTCACTGGCCTCTGCTTTCTTTCTCATTGAAATACTTCCTGAAAACAATCTGTCTCTGCAAAATGTATGACCTATTATGTCTGATGTAGATGAGAGAGATAAATTTCACAAAGAATCCTCTTGTTTGACCTATGTTGAAGAAAACAAAAGTGAAGATGTGTTTTCTTCTGGTCACCAACTTCAATGTGGGGGGTGGGAAAGTAGGGCTGAGGGGAATGATCCCCACACCAAGAAGCAATTCTCAGGATACCAGTTGGCTGTCGTACAATTCAACTCAATTCTGACACTATCAACCCAGAGTTAGCATCAGATTCTACAAGTTAAGGGTTCATTCCTACAAGACTCTCTCCCCCACGACCACCAGATGCTCACCACAAACCCAGAGTTTTACCTGTACTGTGACCACCTAGAGATAAATCAGAGGTTTCCAAGACCCATCCTCAGGTTCAATTAACTTCTTTGAGTGACTCCCAGAACTCAAAGAAACATTTCACTTAACTAGAGCATGGGTTTATTATAAAAAGATATAATTTAGGAACAGCCAGATAGAAGAGATGCAGAGGACAAGGTATGTGGGAAGGGGTACAGACTTTCCATGCCTTCTCTCAGGGCTCCACTCTCCCCAAATCTCTACATATTCACTAACCTGGAAGCTTTCCAAACCCTGTCCTTTTGGACTTTTATGGAGAACTTACTACACAGGCATGATTGATCAAACGTTTGGTCATTAAAAACTGATCCTTGGCTCTGCACTGAATCTGGAACCTGCTTGGGATTCTCTCTCTCCCCTCCGCCCCCGCCCTTCCCCTGTTCGCTCACTCTCTCTCTCTCAATATAAGTAAATAAATGTTTTTTTTTTTAATTTTAAATTAAAAGAAAACAAAAGACTGATTCAACCTCCAGCCCCTCTCTCCTCTAGCCTCCCCTCCCCAGAGGTGGGTGGGACTGAAAGTTCCAACCCTTTAATGATATGATGGTTCTTCTGGCAACCAGACCCTCATCCTCAGGTGGGGTCCAGAAGTCATCTCATTAACATAAAAAAGACACCTTTATTGCTTTCCTCACTCAGGAAATTCCAAAGGTTTTAGGAGCTCTGTACAGAAATGATGAAAACCAAATACATATTTTGTATTATAAACCCAAATATCACAAGATGGTGAAAACTAATTTTCCTAGGCCTCAAATTACAAAAAGAACTGCTTCTCAGAGAAAAATGTCATGTGCTAGAAGCCTGTTAAAATTTAGAACCAGGTCAGATACAGTCAGGGAACAAGTCAAACAGCCAACTATGAGCCATATGGGAAGAAGGTAATGTTAAAAAACAAATTCAACTAAGTAAACTTGAAGATCAAGTTGGCTTTATTCAATTATTCATGAATAGGGCAGAATCTCATTGAGTAAAAAGAAAGGAGCTCCAAAAAGCTCTACTAAATGGAAGGGTTAGATAGGCAGATGGGGATGGGAAAAAGAAAGTTAAAGTAATGAATTATTTCAGGCAACAGTCACTTTTCTACAGGGGATGGGATCTATCAAGCAGATTACCTCACTACTGACCAGGTAATTCCAGATTGAATGGTCAAAGGTAACATTCCTAGGAGAGGCTGAAACTGCATATTAGGTAGTAAGTCTTGGTTTGCTGACTTGGGCTTAGCATAAGTGACACCATGTGGGGTCATTTTTTTGTTTTGTTTTGTTTTAACACTAAGGACAGGAACAGAGAGAACCACAGCTGCAGTAAGTGCTTATTTATTATTTGTGAACTCTAATTCACATCATTTTCATAATTTAAACCAAGAATTTACAAGTATTACAGTTCAAAAATAGATTACTTTTCTTACATAGAATTCAATTATCTTTCAATTTAAGAGAGTATCTACTATTTGCAAAGTACTATGTTAATTATAGAATTAGGAGCACCTGGGTGGCTCAGTGGCTTGAGCCTCTGACTCTAGATTTTGGTTCAGGTCATGATCTCGTGGTTCATGAGTTCAAGCCCCACATGATTCATGAGTCCCAGCCCTGCCTGGGATTCTCTCTCTCACCCCTCCCTGCCCCCCCCTGCTTGCACGCGCACGCACACATACACACACACACTCAAAATAAATAAACTTTAAAAATAAATAAATAAAATCATACTGGCTTTGAGGAGTGCAAAAGAAACTGAGTGTTATGGCTTCTAGCACAAGCACCCAGAAATCTAACTGGAATTAACTCTGACTTTGCATATCTGCCTGCATTCAGGCTTGGTCACAACTCTAAGTGAAAAAATTATTGCAATTCGATTGAGCATGTGATAAATTCTTTTTTTTTAATTTTTTTAATGTTTTATTTATTTCTGAGAGAGAGAGAGAGAGAGAGAGGCAGCGTGAGCAGGAAAGGGTCAGAGAGAGAGGGAGACACAGAATCCGAAGCAGGCTCCAGGCTCTGAGCTAGCTGTCAGCACAGAGCCCGACACAGGGCTCGAACCCACGAACCATGAGATTATGACCTGAGCCGAAGTTGGATGCTTAACCGACTGAGCCACCCAGGCGCGCAGAGCATGTGATAAATTCTGCTTTTAGTTACAATGAGGTGGATAAAAGATACAGTGATATAGTCTTTTAAAAGATTTTACTGTGAAATTTTATATACATACAGAAAAGTTATATTCATTACAGCTCAGTGAATTTTTTACCACATGAATATCCATGTCATGATCACCCAGGTAAAGATACAGAACACTGTCAGCACCCCCAGAAGGACCCTCACATCCCTTCTCAATCACAAAGCTGTTTCTCCCCACTAAAGGTAATCACTCTCTTCACTTTTGTAGAAATCACTTCCTTAATTTTCTTTTATTACCTAAGCATCCATCCCTAAGCACTATAGTTTTGCCCAGTTTCTAACATTTGAAACAATGGAATCATACAGTATGCATGTGTGTACTCTATGTCTCTGTGTCTCTGTGTCTGGCTTCCTCTGTTCTACTCTATGTATCTATTTCATTGCATATAGCTCTAACCTCTTTTCATTTAAGTTTAATAGTTTACTGTTTGAAATACACTATTATTTATTAATCCATTCTATTGGTTAACATTTGTTTCCAGCTTGAGGCTATCATGAATAAGACATGAACAGTCTTACAAATGTCTTTCTTCACACAAGGCCAAGCAGACCATATATCTCAGAATGGAATTGTTGGATTGTAGGGTAAGTGTATCTGAAACTATGGTAGATAATGCTAAGCAGCTTTCTAAGTTATTGTACTTCTTTATGCTCCCACCAGCAGTGTATGAGAGATCTGGCTGCCACCCAAATTTGCTAACACTTGCTATTAGCAACCTAAATTTTAGCTATCCAATGGTGTATCATCATAGCTCACTGTGCTACTAATTTGCATTTTCCTGATTACTGACGAGATTGAGTATCTTCACATATGCTGATTGTCCATTTGGATGTCCCCTTCTTTGAAATGTCTTATGAAGCAAATCTCTTGACTTTTTCTTTTCGGTTGTCTTTTATTTCTTGATTTGTGGAAGTCCTTCAAATATTATAGATGCAAACATTTTGTCAGTTCCATATTTTCGTGAATGTCTTTGCCCACTCTATGGCTTGTTTTTTCAAGTGGCTTCATGGGCCAACTTTCAGTTTATCCCTATTCCGTTGAGGCAGCCCTTTGGAGTCCAAATCCCAACAGGAATTCACCTGGAGTCTTTTACCCTTGGGAGGCCCTGGTCACCAATCTCTGTTGCTTTAGCCCACAAAGACTGTCCCAACTCTTAGTCTCTCAGCTTCTTTCTCAGAAGTTATATGCACTCTCAGAGGTTCTAAGTTTGGGGCTCAATTCCCTGGGTACCTGTTCCCTCTAGAGATGGTCTGATAATTTTCACCACCTTGTTAGCCTTCTGGTGCCTTGAAGCAGGCTTCTGTTTATAAGATGTCCAGGTTTCCTAGATGTTCTCAGCAGGAGGACAGACGTGCACTACCCAGTCTACCCTTCTCAAAAGCAGACATCCTCATTTGCTAAGAGTGTAGATGGTAAAAGAGGAGAAAATCTAATTTGTGCCTAATGAATTTTTCCAATACAAAAATATTCCAATGCAAGTTGAAAATTTGAAGATAAAATCCAAAAATGAAGCACAATACAAATAGCGACTAGGACTAGTGAAATTTAAGTTACAGCACTCCTCAGATGTCTGAAATTAATCTGGATTATCCATTTTTGCCACCTAATCCAAGATTTACAGAGCTGATGTCCTGACATTGCTATTTATTTTAGGCATCAAGTGAGAGACAATTAGTGTCAACTTGGTGTATTAACAATGAATACCTACTTGCAGAACTTGAACGGCCAGAAGTAAACATTTTAATTTCTCTACCGAGCAACCAAGGACATATTTTCCAGCCCCTTCTCACTTGAAGAACCAAAAAAAGCAATAAATTTTTTTGAAAAGGTATATTAAAATTGAGACTGTCTAAGCTCTAGCTAGATCTTCTTTCAGAAAGTGTCCTGATCCATGTATGGATCTGAATTATGAGACACTATTACAGATACTCTCAGACGACTTGGTAAAATGCATAGTTCTTTTCTCTAGAATGCCCAGCTTCTCCTTCCAAGTCCATTAACCCTACTAGTATAGTCAGGTCCATTTTGTTTAGGTTCTCAGGCTGCTCTGTTTCCCCTGATCAAACTACAAGGTTATTTAGAGATAAATCTCTGGAGCTCTCTTTTTCAGCGCCACCGTCTTTCCCATGCTAACTTAAACTCATCCTACAGGGGTCAGTTGAAACATCACTGTCTCTAGAAAGCCTTTTCTGAAGTCTTACAGTGATTTTACTTTTCACATATTAAGTAAATAATTTGTATAACTAGATTTCTATGTCTGCCTTCTTCACCAGAGAGAAAGTCCCATGAGATAAGAGACGCTGACCATCATCCTCATCACTGGTATATATGCCTAACATAATGCCTAGCATGGAGTCAAAAAATATTTGTTGAATGATTGGATAGGTAGCTAAATCACTAAACCACATATATGCTTTCTTTCTCAAAGATATCTTCATTTTAAAAAAAAGAATCATTTGCCAGATTTTTCTCTAAGTTTTTACCACCCTCTATCTATTTATCCTTCTTCTGAAATCAAAATTATTTTCCCTCAGAGAAACACCCCACTCTTTACCCCAGTCCAGGAGTGGCTTATCCCAATATCACATCTCTCTGGACACAGTGATTGGTCCTGGACATGGCAAGTGATTAAAGTCAAACCAGTCAGAGTCAATGAGGCTTAATTCTGACTTTACTGGAACTGCTGCCAAAGAGGCACCTTTCTTTCCACTGAGGTTGCTGACAGGTAGGTTATGAGCTTGAACCCATCAGCAGCCCTCTTGCCCCTCTGAGAGGAGACAGGCTGTTAAGAATGAAGCCACACATGAAAGCTGTGCTATTAGAATGAATTCTGATGAAATCATTTAAATCCTTAGATCCAGCCAGGAATTTCTAAATTATCTGAGCCAAATAATATTCTATGACACAAATGTCATCTGAGCTATATTCTGTGGCCACAATCTCTTAACAAAGTGAAATCCTTATAAATAAATGCAGACTGTCTATTATTTCTAATGTGTTACCATAGCATGAAGAGCTTGAGAACCATTTAGGCCAAAATTTCCAAAGGCAGTTTTTGATGGCCTTGTTCATTTTGTCAAATATGTGGATATAAACATGGCAGACAAACTACTTTAAATCCATGTTTGCTTTATTAAAACATAACTTCTACTGTATATACCACTGATTCTGTTACCACCAGATCCTACAGACCAGTTGGCTTGCAGAAACACACAAACGGAATGACTCTGATTTCTACAACTATTACACAGGATAAATATTCATTTGAAGAATTTGCTTCAATTCACAACACACACACATCATTCAAGGTGAACTATTTTATAAGCTTCTTATGAATGCCAGGCAATTCATATTGCTTTCATTGCAGCAATTCATAAACAAATACGTAGTTATTTATTAATTGGCTGCAAGAAAGAAGAGATACTGAAATTACCATTAATTGATAACTAAATTTCATAATTTTGAATTTAACCATCAAATCAATCAATCAGTTTAACCATCAACTCATATTTTAATGTCAACAACAAATGTAGTGGCCCCCTCCTGTTGGTATAGCAAAAATTAAAAATAATTTTTGTAAAAGGCTGCAGTCTACCATTTCTTTACAACTCCTTTGTGGAAGAAATAAAAACAAAGGAAAATATTGGATATGTAAATTTCTTTTCCTAACACAGCAATCCGTAATTCAAGTGTCCTTTCCTCCAGTGTGCTGTATCAATTATTCTAATTATGGAATTTTCTAACATGAGAAAATATCTTCTCATATGCATATAATGGGTTTAGTAAATATTTTCTCAAACTTATGTATCTTACTTGGATTCAAAAATGCATACTCAATTAGGAATACCCAACAGCTCTTAACTCCTTTTAATACTCTACTTTTATAAAGGATTTCTTTTGGCTGTCTAGTATAATTCCCCATACACACACACACACACACACACACACACCCATTCTCCTTCTTCCTGTAAGAACCCACTACCCTGTGCAGAAAGGGTAGAGAGACCTGGCCAAACAGAGTGTACAATTCTCGTAATGCTCTGGATGGTCTTCGGTGTGAGCATGTGACTCTAATAATGCCAATCGGAACCATTCCCTTGAATAATAGCTGGATCTTGATAAAGAGAGTAATTTTTCCTTGGATTTTCTGGGCTGAACATGAATTTAAAGCTATTGGAAGCCATCTTCCTCACCACATGCAAAAGGTGCTTTTTAAAAAAAACAACAACATGTATTTATTTATTCATTTTGAGAGAGTGAGAGAAAGAGTGAGCAGGAAAGGGGCAGAAAGAGAATTCCAAACTGGCTCCAGGCGTGGAGCATGACCACAGGGCTCAGTCTCACAACCATGAGATTGTGACCTGAGGCAAAATCAGGAGTCAGACGCTTAACCAAGTGAGTCTCCCAGGCACCCCATGGAAAAAAGCTTTCTTGGAAAAAAAAAAAAAAAAAGAAGATAAAAGCAGAAAGGTGAACAGGATGGATAGATGATAGGAGGAAAGAATGATGAATATGAGTGAACCATATTGCTATTAAAAGCAAATCTAAACTTTGCAGCCCTGGTACAAGTGGTTCATCTTTTGATCCTATGAGCCATCCTAGTGTCCTAACTAAATGGACTACTAAATTTCTTATTTTAATTGAGCCGTACTGAAGTTTGAACTAAGTTTCTATTACTTGATATCTAGCAGTCTCTAGATTATTATTCTATTTTTAGGAATCATACATTTCTTAAAATTTACTCCTGGGGTTTATTAGGAAGATTGGCAAATAACTAACACGTAATGGAGCAAGTTGCTATTTACAAAGGCAAATTAAAAATGCCTTATTTCTATCAGAGTAGGAGAGAATAAGCTTATATATTTTGCACTTATATATAATGCATAGACTAATTCATTTGTACCATCAAATGTACCATCCAGGATGGCTAAAAGCCTGGAAATCATGGAAAGTCATTAGATATTTGGATTAAGTAACCCAGGACAGGTAATTTCTTACACAAATTATCCCACATCTGAATATAAGTAGCACATAACAGAGTCTCTGCAGAAGTTTACATGGATCCAAGAATTCTGGGTCATCTGAGTCCAAAAGATAACTAGATATACTTCATTTTCATACTTCAAATAAGTATACAACCCTATAGAGGGTTAGAGAGAAAATTCTCTACAAAAAACTGGTACATTTTACATATATTTCCTCTAAGTACTAACAAAATAGAGTTATTTGCAAATATTATTTAAAAGTGATCTGAGCCTGGGTGGCTCAGTCAGTTAAGCGTCCAACTTCGGCTCAGGTTATGATTTAAAGGTTCATCAGTTTGATCCCCATGTCAGGCTTTATGGTGACCACTCAGAGCCTGGAGCCTGCTTCAGATTCTGTGTATCCCTCTCTCTGCCCCTCCCCCACCTTCTCTCTCAAAAATAAACAAACATTAAAAAATGTTTTTAAGTAATCTTATTTGTTAATCAAATTCTTCTGACAAAAACAATGCCTGGGAATCAAATTTCCTTTCACAGAAATTAGTTAGAATACTTTTCATAAAGCCTGCCATACATATTAGAGCAAACCTGGATTTACTCTTTGACCCTTCCATTGCTCCAACTAACATGAATGAAGAAAGGCACTGGTGCTTTCATCAATCTCCACCAGCCATTAGGGATGTGGTAATTCCCAGAAGCAAGTGAACAGCAAACTAGCTTGACCCTGCTCAACCTGAGTGCTTTCAGCACTGATCATTGTCTCATACATCCTCACTAGCAGCTACTTGTTAAATGCTGTATGTCTACCTTTTATTAAAATGTCAAAAGTAACTCTTTTATTTCATACTGGGTGGCTGTGACAACAGAATTCAGTAATGAAAACTAATGACAGAGATTGGTTACATACTATAAAACTATACTTGAACCATCTGGCATAAAACAGGGCCATTTTTCTTCTTTCAGTTATCACACTGGTATATATTGACTATGAAATTCTTAGTATGTTGGTGTCACAGAGCTTGGCCAGATCGATTTCTATTACAATAGTATGAAAAATACCTGTATCCAGCGTACATTTCTAATAATAAGAAAAATATATTTTTCTCCTTAAAGAGGACTTCCATTTCCAGTAAATGCCAGGTAACAGTTGGTTGAACCAACCATTTATGTGAACACTACTAAAAACTTGAGGTGAAAAAATTGTAATCTTCTTAAAAGTATTAAAAGGCTAACAGTAAGCAATCATCAGACCAAAATCTAAACGCACTAGATAAGTAAGCAAAGCCTTCAACTCCATAGTTGCTTTTGCCCTAGGGCATTCACTAATCTTGAAAAACTAGGGCATTGCTTGGTGGCCTTGCTGGGCAGGGAGACAGAAGTCAATGATTAGAGTCTGCTCAAGATGGGAAATATAATGAGAAATCTTTTTTCACTTTATGCTGGGACCCAAAATTACAACTGGCCACTCCATCACCATCCCTTGAAAGCCATAGAAAAACTTGTCAAGGTGCTAAGCAGAGAAAGAGAAGAAAAAGGAAAAAACATCCCAAAAGTTGGGGTCACTTGTAACTCAAAATTGCAGCCCACATCCATACTGCTAAACTGTCCAGAGAACTCCAAACCATGAGTTAGGTCTAGGGCATTCCCAGATTAACAGAACCTAAGATGCGGGTCAGAAGCAATTATCATTCTCCTGTCCAGGAAGGCACCATCAATGCCAAACCTCAAAAACTAAAAAATCCCTACATTTTAGGACAAAGAAGAATAGAAATCGGCAAACACACAAGAAAAATAGACACCATGAACAAAATTAGCAGAAGCTAAAGATATTAGAAAGACCATCAAAGGTTTCACATAGGGCACTTATTAGATACAGACTATAAAAAGAACTGTGTTTCTACTGTTTGAAGTACTAACAGATAAACTTGAAGTTATCTTCAGGGCACAGGAATCTATTTTTTTTTAATTACAACAATTCTGGGGTGCCTGGGTGACTCAGTGGGTTAAGTCCAACTCTTGATTTGGGCTCTGGTTATGATCTCATGGTTTGTGAGTTCAAGCCTCAAGTTGGGCTCTATGCTGACAGCTCAGAGCCTGCTTGGGATTCTTTCTTCCTCTCTCTCTGCCCCTCCCCAACTCATGCTTTCTCTCTCTCTCTCAAAAAATAGATAAACTTTAAAATTAAAAAATAAAGTAAAATAAAATTACAACAATTCTTTAAGACAATGGGACTTAAAAAATGTCAACATCCTGAAAAACAAAACCCAACAAGCCCCTTCCTCCTCAGATGTCAAGGGAACTTATCAGGGCACCTGGGTGGCTCAGTCAGTTAAACGTCTGGCTTTGGCTCAGGTCATGATCTCACAGTTCATGGGTTCGAGCCCCACGTCGAGCTCTGTGCTGACAGCTAGCTGGGAGCCTGGAGCCTGCTTCAGATTCTGTATCATCTCCCTCTCTCCCTGACCCTTCCCCTCCTCATGCTGTCTCTCTCTCCCTCTCAGAAGTAAATAAAAAACATTTTTAAAAAATGTCAAGGGAACTTACCTACACTAAAGGAAACTAAAAAGCTTAACAATGCAAAGTAGCATGTGATCCTTGACTGGATCCTGGACTTCATTTTTATTTTTATTTATTTTATTTATATTTTAGTTAATATACAACACGATGGGCTAGATGGGTGTTGGGTATTAAGAAGGACACTTGCTGTAATGAGCACTGAGTGTTGTACGTAAGTGATGAATCACTAGAATTCATTTTTAAAAACCACTATAAAGATTATTGAAAAACTGAGGAAATATGAACATGTAGTGTATATCAGAAAATACTATATCAATTTTAAGTTTATAGACTGTGATAACAGCATTATGGTTATGTAAAAGAATGTTCTTAATCTTAGGAAATACCTGCTAACTATAAAAAGGAGCAGTGTCATTATATTTCCCATTAGAAGTCATATATTTGCTTTCAAGTGATTCAAAAGAGAGAGAGAGAACAGAGGCAAATGTGGTAGAATGATAACAACAGCTGATGATGTGGAGTAAAGAGTACTTAGGTACGATTACTTCAAGTTTTTCTTAGGTTTGAAAATTTTTAAAAACAAAATGTAGGAAGGAGTTGTACAGCAGATTCAAAAAAGATTCAAACAGAACATCTAGCAATGAAAGATACCAACTAAATTTGGAAATTTTGGATAGATAATAAGCATATTTTAAATAGCTGAGGAGAATATGAGTGAACTAGAAAACAGAGCAGAAGAATTATGCAGGTCAGTACATGGAGTGACAAAGAAACAGAAAATACACAAATGAGGTCAAGAAACATGAAGGACAGAAATTTAATGTCATTGGAGTCTTGAGTGAAAGAAAAGAGAGGAGTCAGAGTCAAAAACTGAAAACTAATAGCTGAGAATTCTACTGAAATGTTGGAAAAGACCAATCGAGAGATCCAAAAAGCCCATCAAATCTCAATCTACACAGATGGAGAAAAAAATGTGGGGCACCTGGGTGGCTCAGTTGGTTAAGCGCCCGACTTTGGTTTAGGTCATGATCTCACAGTTCATGGGTTTGAGCCCCGCATCAGACTCTGTGCTGACAGCTAGCTCGGAGCCTGGAGCCTGCTTCAGATTCTGTATTTCCCTCTCTCTCTGACCCTCCCCTGCTCACACTGCCTCTCTCTCTCTCTCAGAAATAAATAAAACATTAAAAAAAAATTTTTAATGTACACCTAGAGAGGGTGACGAAAAACAGAGAGAGACAGAGAGAGACAGAGAGCAAGAGACACAGAGTGAGAGAGAGAAGTTATTAAAAGAGCCAATAAAATATATTATTTTCAACAGGGCCATGATTTCCTAGGAGCTAATTTCTCAATGCAGCAGAAGCCAGAAGAGGGTAGAATGATTAATTCAAATGTGCTTGAAGAAAAAACTGCCATCTTTTAATTCTATAACCAGCCAAAATATCTTTCAAGAGTAAGGGTGAACTAAGGACAATTTTAGATAAACAAATATAGGAAGTTCAACCTAGCAGACCTCCTTCACACCTACTCAATTAGCACTTCATGAATTTTCATTTAACCTGCACTGAAGTATAACATTCTGCTCTCCAGTAGTCTGCTGTTTCCTCCAACATACAACTATAGGATGGATACAAGAATAATGCCCAACCATTGCTGAATATGATTCTGAAATGGCTAATACACAAATTGACCCCCATCTGAAGTCTCCATGGTGCTTCCAGTTGTCATTCATACAAGTTCATGAATACGTGCACATCCATACTAATGTACCACTTTTCCAACATGAGGAACCAAAACAATGTGAACTCAGCAGGGATCTCATTGTCCCTGATTCATAATAATATGTCTGCCTTATGGTTCTGTATTAATTACTTTACAAATAGAAATACCATTACCCATATATAAATTTCACTTCTGAACAGAACAAAACAAAACAAAGATCCATGAGTGGTGACCTCAAAATGAACTGGTTAAATTTAGGGACTCATTTGTAAAGGTCAGTGTCCTTTGCTGCAAACCCACTTCTTATGCAGATGAGAAGTGTAACCTGCCCTTTGGCACTGGGCATAATTAGCCAGCTGCACTCTTCTAATAAGGTGCAGATGGTTAATTACCCTAGCAAATAACTGCTTACTTGTGGGCACAAAAGCCTGTACCTAAAATCATTGAAAGTATATTGGGCCTATTTTTGTTCATGCAAACAAAAACACTTCTTGCAAGGTTTCATCTGTGAACAGAGCACCACAGGCTCACGGGCACTTCTCTCGGGAAGACCAATTAACAACACTTCTGGGGTCTGGTTCAAGGGAGGGACCACTGCCCACAAAGCTGTATTTCAAGTGGTGAAATATTTCATGGGGTGCCGAATCCTTGTTGAAAAATCTCCTCAAGTTGATTCATTGCAATAGGAATCAAAGATGGAACAGAATTGGAACCCAAAGTAAATTCTATACTCTTTCTATGCTTTTCATAAGAGTATAGAAATGAGAACTCTGAAATAAAATAATTTTTTCACAAGCAAACATTGTCAACATTAGTTGTCTTAAGAAGAAAAAAAAAATCTAATTTTCTTGTGCCCTTGAGGAATGTCATGGGCTAGCTGAGAAACCAGAATTTAGGAAGCCATGTAAGATACAACATATCCAATGATTGTCAGTGACTGTTCCAAAGATCCCATTTAAAAATGTAATCTATCAATATTCCTATGGCAAGAATAGCTTTCGGGGAGAAAGCAGAGAAGGGGTAACTACTCCTTGAAACCAGTGTTTAGAAGCCCTCTGCAGCTGCAAGGCTCTAAGGGCCTTGCAGGGGCATGGTGACGGGGCGGGGTAACAGAATAATAATCTACTTGAGTCTGCACAGAAACTTTCCTCTGAAGAACCCACAGGGTGTGTGATTCCATTCAGTTTAATTGTATGTTGGAGAAGAGGAAAAGCTGTTTGCCATAGTTTTAACTGCTAAGAACACACTCTCTTTTAAGGAACCATCTGTTTAATTATAATTATAAGCAGCGATGTAAAAACACAAATGCTTAACAAGTACAAACTCCCCTACCACTAACAGTTTTAACATAACGAGCCATATTGTGAAGGAGTATGTTGTCTTTTCCCTCTCTGCAATATTTCACGATTTAGCAAATGACAGCCTACCATTTATTATGGAATCTCATTCTGGTAAAGCTAAAGTTATTAATTACTATTCTTAGATTATATCCCTCAGTTACTCCTTTTTATTAAACCTTAATTCCCTCTGAGAGTGACGGGAATTACATCAGAAATGAAATACATACAGCCCCTTTTTTTTTCCACCTCCCGCTAAAATCTTTGAGGTTCCATATAATACACATTAACTATAATTAATTACAAGGGACATTCCAAAGTATTGCAAGACTAATTTTTTGGCTTTCATAAACACAAATTTCTGCCTTCCTGGTTTTGAAATATGCTTACAACACTGTTATTATTTTAAAAGCCACAAGTATTGGTAATTGTTTTCAGGCATGAATAAAAATAGCTTAACCTTAAAATTTATTTTAATTAGGGATTTTTCAAAGCCACTGCTGAAAACTTGGGTGGATTGTTTATAATAAAAACAAGCATCAACAACATAGTTGTGGAGAACATAGAATTAGGGAAAGTTATTTAACTTCGGCACACAATAGTAGTTTAAAGAAATAAAAACAGACACAGACGCAGTCAGATCATAATGTTATTAGAGCAATTTTACATTCAGGACATTTAAAATAGGCTATTAAAGCAAGAACATGCCACATAAAATGCAGGAGATTTATGAACTATCAAGAAATTACAAGAGATTTCTTTCTTAGTCATTTCATACTAGTCTTCCTTCCTTCCTTCCTTCCTTCCTTCCTTCCCTCCCTCCCTCCCTCCTTCCTTCCTTCCTTTCTTCCTTCCTTCCTTTTTTTCTTTCTTTCTTTTCAGAGAAAGAGCATGCAAGTGCAGGAGCAAGGAGGGGCAGAGGTAGAGAGAGAATCTTAAGCAGATTCCATGCCCAGTGCTAAGCCTAACACAGGGCTTGATCTCAAGACTGCGAGGCCATTACCTGAACCAAAAGCAAGAGTCGGACACTCAACTGACTAAGCCACTCAGGTACCCCAACACTAATTTTTCTTTAAAGTCAACCAAGTTGATTCTTTGGTATTCATTGTAAGATGAAGACCACTACTTTGACAAGATCATATGCTTTCGGACAAGCCTTTCAATCAAGCAAAAAACATTTTTTAAAAGCCTGCTCCTCTTCCCTACCACCGCAAGGGGTAAATATGACTCTTAAAAAAAAAATCAGAACTTAAGCACTTTAAATCCTCAAAGAAATGAAAAGACTGCAGAGGTTTTCAAATTAAATCATGATAGAGGCATCTGGTGATTTGTGTGATTTGTCAATTCCTCAATTATCCTTCTCTGCCCAACCTGAAATTCTTGCAGCCATGATTTGACAATTATTTTTGCCTTATTTCAAGCCCTCATTCCCCCTGCAAGACATTTTTTATGAAGAGAAGTCAAATGCTAAATGCTCTGCAGTGTTAATAAGGAAATAGATCTTGGAAGAAATCATTTGCGATGAGAAGACGGCCTGCAGGAAATGGCTGTTCCTTTACTTTCAATGACAGCAACCATGATGGAGTGTATTACTATCCCCTGCACTCTGAAACATGCACATCCTAAACCAGTGATCTTTAACCTTTGAGGTCTGAGTCCCACTAGGAATGGGATAAAAGCTATGAGCACTGTCCCCCAAAAGATTAACATAAACATAAAATCTAAAGATCCACATATCCAAGGTCAAAAATCTCTACACGGATCCCAAAGTGTATCAGTTAAAACTTGATTTCAATACAAGCTATGTGCATGTCTTTCAAACCTGATGAGAGTTTTCATGTTCCAAATATTTTTGCTGCTAACATGGAGAAACATTCTCAAAACTATTTTGAAGTTTGTAAAACTATGTCACTAACTAATAACAATAACTTTCCCTCTACTTTGTGGTTCCAAGAATTATTTTCACACACAAGTATTGTTGTGTCTTTCCCCAAATAAATCAAAGTTTGTTCATAAACAAATAAAATAAAATAAAATAAAATAACAATAAAATGATAAAAATGAAAAAATTTTTAAAACAAAAATGAAATAAAATGTAAAACCTAAATCTATAAAACTACATAAGGAAACAGAGAAGAAAATCTGTGTTACCATGGGTTAGACAAAGAGGTCTAGACAGCAAATCCATAGAAGAAATCAATGATAAATTGGACTTCCTCAAAATTTAAAAAGAAAAAAATTTTTGACTTTAAAACACAACTCAATAAGAGGGCAACCAAATAGGACATGGGCAAATGATATGAACAGAAACCTCAACAAAAACAAAACAGAATAACAAATAAGCACATGTGGTTCAATACCATAAGTCATCAAGGAAATGCGAATCAAAAAATGAGATACCACTACACATCTATAAAGATAATTAAAAATAATATAATTGTTACCTGCTGGCAAGGTCGTAGAGCAAACAAAACTCTTATAGTATGCTGGCAGAAGTACCAAATGGTACAATCACATGGAAAATAGTTTGCCAGTTTCTTATAAAATTAAACATACACATACCATAGAACCTAGCAATCTACTGCCAGGTATTTATCTGGAAGTGTAACATATGTACAACATATGTGGATACAAAGAGCTGTGTGTGGATGTTTATAACAGCTTTATTTATTCATAATCACTAAATACCAGAGGCAACCCCAAAGTCCATCGCCTGGTGGTACATCCATTTAATTGAAGAGAACTCAGCAATAATAAAGAATGAACTACTGTTACATGCAACAACAGTGATAAATCTCAAAAGTGATGTGTTAAATAAAACAATCCAGACAAAAAGTGCTATGTATCTTATGACTCCACTAATATGATATTCTGGAAAACACAGAAACAGAAATCATAACATCAGTTGGCAGGGGCTGGAGGTAGGGAAAGGGGATTGATTACAACTAGGTACAAGTGAACTTTCTGAGCTAATGGAATCATTCTATATATTAATGTGGTTACATGACTATATTTTCCAAAATGCATTTTTGTTGAGGTGAATTTTATAGTATATAATTTATATATCACAAACCTGACTTTAAAAAATAGCTAAGAATACACTACAAGAAAACATTAATTTAATTTATATCTCAACATAGCGTAAAAGGTATCAATATCCAGGATATGTACAGTGACTCCACCATATTACCTCATGAAGGGCACACAAATCCTGCGGTGAGAATATTTTTTCCCTTTTTATCCTGCAGTACACCTACCTTAGTGCTTAGACATAAGGTGGGACTTCAGTTACTTGAAGGAGTAAAGAAGAATGGGAAAGAATCATCCTCATAATATTTGAAGTATTGTGCAATGGAAAGGACAAGATGCAACAGAGGAAGGGAGCAAGAAACAAATCCAAGGTAAACAGGTGAACACAGAGGACAACACACCTGGTATCCAGCATAGATGGTGAGTAAGAATCATAGCAATGGCCACTGACTAGCCCTCACGATGGGGCCCTTTCTGAACCCAAAGTTGCTCCACTGTAAAGGCAGTTAATCATTAAAATCACTTCACAGGACTATGGCTATGAAATGTGACCATATATGTGCCCATATTGGTCACGCATTGATCCCCAAAGTCTTCCTGAGAAGAAAAGGGGGAGGGAAGAAACGGGATGGGGGCGTGGAACTCCACTTGGGCGAGAAAATATGGAAAATGATTTGCCCAAGGTCTCATATCTACATAGAAGTTAGAAGCAAAGTGAACACCCAGGTCGGAGGTTCCGCTATTCTAATGGGAATGAGAAGGGCGCAGGGAAGGTTGACGAGGAACGGAGTCTGGAAAGCTTGAGTAACTAACACCCGGGATGCAGGGCAGAGAAGAGGTCCCAGCCAGTCCCCAAGTCCCTCAGAGTGTGACCCCATGACCACTGCAAGGACTTCGGACCCTGGAACACCCGACTGCCTGTCATTGCTGTACCCTGTTCCCCCTCCAAGACCCTTTGTCCAACTCACAAACGCCGCAGCCAAGGGGCTCCGTCCTCACCGGCTCCAAGCTGCCTGCTCCCCTCCAGCAGTCTGGGCCGAGTTGTTGCCATCCGTTGCCACAGCAACGACGGCACGCTGCACAGCCCAGCAAGCCGAAACATGATTGGAGCAGGCAAGCGTCCATAGCAACTGCCAGGCAGCACTATTGGAAAACATTTCATTTTCAAGAATTCTTCGGATACCTCTCCCTAAAGGCACCCTGCAGCAGGTACTTGTCCTAGCTTTTTAAATGTAGTTCATGCAGTATCTTATTACAACATTTGTCTCTCCGTGTTACTGTGAGAGTTCCAGTTCCACAGAAACTTCTAAAATGGGGTCAATTTTACCTCTTCCCTTAAATGTCTATGAATCCCCCCTACATTATATGCAAAAGGTTATGTCCATTTACTCAGTAGGATAGTCCATAACTGTAGATTTTCAAAGGAGCCAGAATTAGAACCCAAGACACCCCAAAAGAATAATTTCTATATGCATTAACCCCATCTTCCTTCTCAGAGACCACAGATAAAAGTGTGGTTCTGGGGGGCCTGGCTTGCTCAGTCCATAGAGCATGCGGGGTTTTGGGTTACAGTCCTGCATCGGGTATAGATATTACTTAAAAATAAAGTCTTTTTTTAAAATAGTGTGGTGGGCGCCTGAATGGCTCAATTGGTTAAGCGTGGTACTCCTGGTTTTGGCTCAGGTCATGATCTCACAGTTGATGAGTTCGAGTCCCACATCTGGCTCTGTGCTGACAGTGCAGCACCTCCTTGGAATTCTCTCTCCGTCTCTCCCTGCCCCACCCCTACTCACTCATGCTGTCTCTCAAAAATAAATGATTTTTTAAATTTAATTTTGCGATTCTTGCCAGACTTAATTTAGATTGTTGGCCTCATTCAAATCCTGCCTTGCACAGAAAAGGACAAATATCATATGTTTGCACGTATAGGAGGATTAGGAGGAACTTAATGGAGGACCATGGGGGAGAAGAAGGGGAGAAATGGTGGGGGAAAGGGAGAGAGGCAAACCATGAGAGACTCTTGAATGCTGAGAACAAACTGAGGACTCATGGGTGTGAGGGGGAAGGGGGGAGATGGGCATGGACGAGGGCACTTGTGGGGATGAGCACTGGGTGTTATATGGAAACCAACTTGACAATAAACTATTTGTAAAAAATAAAATAAAATAAAGTTAAAAAAAAATCCTGCCTTGGAACAGTTCCCAAAGACTTTGACTAACTCTTGACATTCATTCATTCATTCATTCATTCATTCAATAAATACTCATTGATCACTAATTATGGGTCATACATTTGTCATAGAGGCACCTTTCTAGCCACTAGACTATAGCAATTAAGAAGACAAAGTCCCTAATTTCTTAGAGTTTCCCTTATGGTGTGAGAGACAACAGATGAATGAACAAGATCATTTCAGTTTATGATAATAAATAGGATGAGGTGATATGACAGCAAGTGTCTAAGGTAACATGCCCCATAGATAGGGTGGTCAGAGCAGTTCACATTGAGGAGATGGCATTTGAGCCAAGACTCAGTGTGAAGGTATCAGCTAAAGACAAGCAAGGAAGAAAGCAAGAGAGGAACAGGAAACAGAAAGTTAAAAGAAATTAATTTGAATGTTAGAGAAAATGAAAGGCCAATATAGCTGAAAAGGGACAGCTTGTAGGACTGCAGGAGGATACAGTCAGACTGTCTTTCTCCTAGCTCTTCAAAGGACTGGCAATTTCTCCAATCACACCCTATTGCATTACCCCAGTTCTTTCCTTCATTGCCCTTGTGGCTTTTTACTGTCTGTGAGCTCCCCAAGGACAGAGACATTACTCAACACAGGATGCCCTGCACCTAAAATAACTGGCCCCTGCATGGACAGCAAATAAATATTTGTTGACTGCATGAATCTCCATATTACAATACTAGGAACTACAGTGGATCATGGGGACAAGACAAAGACACCTCTGCCTTTATGAAGGGTAAATGCTTGGTGGAATAAATGAATTAAAAACTATGTGGGCAAGTGAAATGTATGCAGAATTGAATGATTTAGACTATATGTGCTGTGGAAAGCTGTTGAACAATTCCCTTGATAATTCTTCATTCTATTATATTTCTGTTCAATTTCACAAATATTTGGTGCTTACTATATGCCAAGCACTGTGGTATATAGTAACGACCAAGAAGAATACCAGTCTTCACTGGAAAGTTTACAGTCTACTGCCATGCTGTCTGCTACAGAAGCCACCAGACACTTGTGACCATTAAGCACTTGGTGTGTGGCTGGTTCAAACCGGAATGTGGAGCAAGTATAAACTCCAGATTTCAAAGACTTAGTGCAAAACAAGACTGTAAAATATCTCATTATTTTTTAAAATTTATTTTTGAGACAGAGAATGACAGAGCACGAGTGGGGTAGGGGTAGAGAGAAAAGGAGACACAGAATCCAAAGCAGACTCCAGACTCTGAGCTGTCAGCACAGATCCCGATGCGGGCCCTGAACCCCTGAACTGTAATATCATGACCTGAGCCAAAGCCGGACGCTCAACCGACTGAGCCACCGAGGCACCCCTTATTATTTTTTTAAATATTGCTTTCATATTGATATAATAACATTTTAGATATATTGGGTTAAACAAGACTATCATTAAAATTATTTTTACTTGTTTCTTGTTTTTTAATCTGTTAGAAAAGTGTTAAGTTATGTGTCTGGCTTGCATTATATTTCTATTGGACAGCACTAGTCTAGTGGGAGCTTAATGCTGGTTGAATGAACAAGTGACATCATATTACAGATATTGTAATAGACATTTCATCCAAGGCCTAATAGCTAGCAAACTTCAAACAGAGGAACTAGATCAAGAATATATGAAGAAAATGTGGCGCCTGGGTGGCTTAGTCGGTTAAGCGTCCGACTTTCGCTTAGGTCATGATCTCACGGTTCGTGGGTTCGAGCCCCGCGTTGGGCTCTGTGCTGACTGCCAGCTCAGAGCCTGGAGCCTGTTTCAGTCTGTGACTCCCTCTCTCTCTGACCCTCCCCCTGCTCACACTGTCTCTCTCTCTCCTAGAAATAAATAAAACATTAAAAATTTAAAAAAAAAAAAAAAAAAAAGAATATATGAAGAAAATAAGTTAGACAACTCTTAAGACTCTCACACGTGAGTGTACAAACGGGTCAGGAGTAGGTGACTGGGAAGGATTTCTTCAAAGAGGACTGAGCTGTGAGCCCCACATCCTAAACCTCCAGTCAAAAGAAAGGGGCTTTGTGGGGACCACCAATGAATTTAACATATCAGGGGACACAGAGGGCTTGTTTCTGAATCCCACCTGGAATCTAAAGGGCAAGAGATGGCTGAACCAGCGAGGAGACAGCAGAGCAGAGGAAGAATTGCTTGCTCGGGGACAAACTGTCTCCTTACCCCAAGATTTATCAAGGTAAATAATGCATAAGGATGTCTATGGAGATGTGGGCCACTCAAGAAAGATATGTAGGGTCATTTTGGATCCTTTCTAAGAGGAAAATCTGGTAGGAAAAGAGACTTCAGCAAAGGGAAGCTGAGGATATTGTTTGGTTTCCAGTGGTCGAGGAAAAGCAAAGAACCAGGCAAAAGAGAGATGCATTTGAGAGAGGCATTCCTATTAAGAGAAGTGCAGAATACAGATGCTCTGTAACGAGGGTTAGCTTTCTGAAAGACCCTTGAAAGTGCTCCACAGGTGGAAGTATCATCTTAATCATGGCAGTATAAGACAAGTAACAATTTTCTTACCATCTTTTTCTTCCCTACCTCTTCATGCTCTAATCGCAACAGGGCCAGAAAACAGTTGCCAAACTGGGGGCACAGGTACAGAGGCTGGCAATGAACCCAAGTAGAAGACAACAGGAAAGAAGGTGACCCTACTTTCATTTCCCAGCTATAGGGTTCCTACTTGCAGCAGCCCAAGCTAAAAAATGAAAAGGGGACACAACTTTTAAAGTTTTGACTATCACTTTGGACAGAACTTTTTAACAACTGTACTGAGTCTGAGTTTTGACACGCAAAAGGGTCCATAAAAGTCTTGGCATCTGAGTTCAACCACAGGCAGGGAAACAATGTGTCCCACAGAGACATTTTAAAAAGAAACTAGAAGACAAAAATTAAGTTGCTTTATGACTAAAGCCCACAAGTCATGCTTGTCTGACTTAAGAGTTACAGAAATATGAGACAGGCTATAAATACAAGCAGAAACGTGTTATTCTTCAAGTGTACAGAGCAGAAGATGTATAAAGTTAAGGATTAAAGTGCATATTATTACAGGGAGAAAAATAAACTATCAAAAGTTACATCCTCGGAGCCAGACCTAAGACTAGCATGGACTGCCCCATTCCCAGAGGGAAAGCACCCACCTTTCTGGTGCTTCTGAGAGCTGCTGCTCCCTCAGGGTCTATCTGCAGCTGCTGCACAGGGATGAAAGCCTGGCCTATTCTCAGTGCCAGATGGACAGGTGGGCAGGCAGCACAGGAAAAACAAATACAAATACAAAGCAAAACAAAAGTCATGGGTCTAGAAATGGATATCCTACTGAAAACTAATTATGGTATTAATAAGTAGATCAAATTTGAAGATCTTCGATAAATTACATTTACCTTCAAACAAGAATGTTAACAGGAAGGATGAAGACTTCTCTATCCTAGAGCTGCATGACCCCAAAGGAACCTCACACTTGTATTGGGTAAGAGACGAGGCCAGGACCTGTTCTTTCTAAGGTAATTGGATTAATGAATAGTCAAGACGGAGTCTTCTTTAGACTTTAGAGGGGTTAAGTAGGCCAGCTGCCCTGGAGGCCTCAAGCCACCCAGCCTACCTCAGCAAGTCTGGTCCATAAGACTCTGGCAGAGGAGGACCATGATCATGAACTTAGGAGGCAGATAACCAGAAATCATGGATTCACTGTTATAAAGAACCTTATAGATCAATGTGTATAAAACTTTTAGAACATAGTAATTGTTCAAAGCACGAGCAATGATTCTTCTTGCTATTATGAGATGACTCTAGTTCTGAACATACTCCCTATATGGAGTTCACTACTTAACCTCTCTGTAGTTAAGTTACCACATCTGTAAAATAGGGGCAACTACCACATAGGATCATTGAAGATTAAATAAGATAATAACATAAACCAAGGGCTTAATGAAGGAAAGCTATCATTATTATTAATATTGTCACCATCCTTCATTCCAGTTTTCTATTTCTTTGACATCACTTCCAAATAGTTGCCAGAGCTAAAGACTGAATGTTTGCATCATTATTCAAAATTCAAAATTTACTAACCCCCAAAGTGATAGTATTAAGAAGTGGGGCCTTTGGAGGTGATGGGATCAGGAGGGTCGAGCCATCATGAATGAGATTAGTCCTTTTAATAAAATAGACCCCAGAGAGCTCCCTAGAGGCCATTCACCATGTAAGTTTACAGAAAAAAGACAGCAGCCATGAACCAGGAAGTGGGCTCTCACCAGACACCGAATCTGCCAACACCTTGACCTTAGACTTCCTAGCTTTCAGAACTGTAAGAAATAAATGTCTATTGTTTAGCCCACCCAGTCTGTTGTGGTTTTGTCACAGTAATCCAAACAAACTAAGATACCTAGACTCTGTTTAAACTGTTGCTCTTCATTCTTCCCTTTACCAAGCTTTGACTGAGAACCCACTAAGCCCTGAACTTACGTAAAGCACAGAGTATACTCAGTGAATAAGATGGAGCCCCTGTCCTCAAGGGTCTTTCTTTTTTGTTTGTTTGTTTAGGACGCTTACTCCTCATATCTTATCAAACCTAAGATCAAGCATCAGGATGCCCATTTTTGAACAGGTACAATTTTTGAAAAATTCTTCATTAAATAACCCAGAATGTGACTTCTATATTTCTCTTTTATGTGACAGTCTTCCAGTTTAAAAACCATCCATTATGGCTTTCCAAGGCCTCTATTTTTCAGATTAAACCACTTGAGTCTCTTCAACAGTTTCTCACATGGTATGACTTAAAGTCCCTTTGTATCCTGATTGTGGTGGACAAACCCCAGAGTGCCCTCCCTCATTGTAGCTCAAAATGAAATACAGTTCTCTCAAGTGCTCTGAGGTGTGTGTAGAATGGAATTCTTTTAAGAAAAAAATTTAGTTCTTCACATTCTGAGACAGTGGGGTAAATGAACCACCTTTTCTTGTTTTATATAAAAAACAAATTCTAATCAGCCTCATTTTGTGAGTAGCCACTACCAAAATTTTCTGTTGATGCCTGGTTAACGTAAATCACAGTCTGAAGAAGACTGAAGGTTTGCCAAAATTGAGACCCATCTCCCCACACTTCTGCTATTTTGCCTTCAAGGTTCTAGAATGAAAATCAGAGAAACTCACTCCAACTAGCTTAAGCAAATAGGAAGATTTATTGAAGAATTCAACTAAATCACAGAACCTAAGGGCAGCTGGGCTTTCTGGAGGACAGGGACCAAGAAGTGGAAAATTTAATAGAATAAAAACAGGGCTGCTCCCTCTTTCTGTGTATCAACCCCTGAGCCAAATGTCCCTACTTCTCCATACATATACCTATGTCATTCTTTTTTCCTTCACCTTAGACCTGTCTCTCTCTACTTTCTACCCAAATCTTATAAAAAAGTCATCCCAGTGCCCTACATACCCATCCTCTCAGTGCACAAACATCTGTAAGTCTCCAAGTACGATGGGTTACATGTTGGCTCTGAAAGGGTTATGTTCACATCCTAATACCCATCCCCTGTGAATGTTACCTTATTTGGAAAGAAGGTCTTTGCAGATGTAATTAAGTTAAGGGTCTTAAGATAGGAGAGTATTCCAAATTACCCAAGTGACCCCTAAATCCACTGACCCTATAAGGGTTCTACAGAAACAAAAGGAAACATTTCTGCTTCCATGAAGCCTGTGTTTGAGTGTAAGAATTTGGACAAAAAAATAAACAATTAAAAATATCAGATATGAAAAGTGCAATGAAATAGAATAGGATGCTATGATGGCGAATGGCTGAGGGGATGAGCCAGAGGCCTTTCTGAAAAGTGACCCCCGTGATGAGATCTGAATGACAAGCAGGGGCAGCCAGGCATCTACAAGGGAAGAGCCACTAACATGGCATCCTTGCTGGGCACCAGCCCAGCAAGAGGGAAGTGAGTTCAGTGATACTGCCCTTAGAGAGAAGGTCGTTTTGAAGACTGAGTCATACAGTATAGAAAAACACTTTGTAAATAGATTTTTTTAATGTTCATTTATTTTTGAGAGAGAGACAGAGAGAGCTCATGTGAGTGGGGGGTGGGCAGAGGTGGGTGGGGGACAGATGATTCAAAGCAGGCTCTGTGCTGACAGCAGCAAGCCCTACTAGGAGCTCGAACTCACGAACTGCAAGATCATGACCTGAGCTGAAGTCAAATCCTTAACCAAATGAGCCACCCAGGTACCCTGCAAATAGTAGATTGTTAAATGAATGGGAGGGATTATTGTTTGCAAAATGCTGCTTTGAGTCACTATAGGCAGAAAATGACTAAGCTCTGAACCCTGTTGTCAAAAAAAGTTGGTTTTGAAAAACAGCTGAAGAGGCTGGATTCTAGAAAAAAGCTTAAATAACCAAAGGTATCAGATAGCTAGGTATCTAGATAGACCTAGAAGAGAGAAAAACATTAGAAGAAATGATACCTAACATTTCTGAAATTCTTACCCTGTGCTTCCATACAGAGTGCTCTACATACACGAATCCTCACACCTCAAAAGGTTATTCTCTTCCTTTCAAAAATGAGGAGCTGAGGCTCAGAAAGCACAAGAGACTTGCCCAAAATTCACAGAGGCAGTAAGTGACAGCACTTAGTCTGTCTGACCTGAGTCTAGGGCCTTAATCAAGATGATGTCACCTGTTTCCTCATATAGTCCTATGCACGCTCCATCTTCTCTGCCTGCTCCTTTGCTGTGAGTGATTTCTATTTATTCAATTTGAGGAACTAGATTTCTCCTGCTAGAACATCGGGCTCAGCTTAACAATTAAAAGACTAATTATAATGTTCTTCCAGGGATAGGAATAAAAACTGTCAGCACCATGTTTAATTACCCACTGTCTTGCTTGTAGAGGGGAAATATATCTTACCTCATGTCCTGATGACTAGTCAATACAGACTGTGTCTGGGTTGGGAGGGAATTTAAAAGCAGACTTTATTCTGTTTTGGACTTCTTAAAAATGCAAATCCAAGAACTGCCAACAGGACTGCACTGCCAGTGATTAACTGTCAAGAGGAGACCCAGAGAGAAATACTTGTCATGAGGAGACACCAGACACTTGTTGTGTCTGGCAGCCAGGAGTCATAATTTAAAGAGTAGTAGATGTGAGCACCCAGGATCAGGGATTGATTCATGATATGAAAGTGTCATATGGAACCAAAAGCATGTGGTAGAGAAGACCTATAGTTTAAAAGTGATGGACCCAGACCTCATCTGTGAAAATTCTGCCAATCATCAGATATACACAGTTTTAAGCACAAGCTTTCATTCTTGTCAATACTCAGGCAAAATCAAGAGTCTCCTGTTAGGCAAATACTTGATAAAGCAGTATTTACAATTACAGATGCACTATGTTTTTTCCTCCTTTTTGATGAAAATCTCACAAAATAGGGGAACTAGGATGGCTGACTTGGTTAAGTGTCTGACTTCAGCTTAGGTCATGATCTCGCGACCATGAGTTCATGGTTCTGCAGTGACAAGCTTAGAGCCTGGAGCCTGCTTCGAATTCTGTTGTCTCCTTCTCTCTCTGCCCCTTCCCCTGCTAGCGCGTGCTCTCTCTCTCAAAAATAAATAAACATTTAAAAAAATGTTTAAAAAGAAAATCTCACAAAACAGAATCCCTGTGTTTGTAGGGCCCACAGTGTAGCAGTACTACAGAAAAATGAGTATGTCTGGGTGTGAGGTAGCACACAATGATATATATGAAACTATCAATAATTAAAAACACCATATTACATCAACCATCCTAGAGAAAAGACTGAACTATTTTCTCTAGAAAATGTTACTACAAAATCATTTTTATATGAAAAGGCAATCAAAGGTTAGGCAGAAAAAAGTATAAAAGAAAATCAAAAATATGGCAAGTGGCTAATGAATAAAAATCTTATTTTTTTATTTTGTGATGTGTGTGGTGCTCATCCGTTTTTTTAAAGTTATAATGTGTTACAATTCACCCTAAAAAAATTCACTTTTGTATCTAGTTTGTATTTGTACTAAGGAGCTTCCAAAATTGGATAAGCTTCAGACTCCACAGAAATCAGCTCCTGGATGAAGCTTCCAATCAAGGGGAGATGAGGCACATTAGATACACGAAAATCAATGTACGATACATCACAAAATAAATAGCACTGTAATAATCTATAAAAAGATTCAGTAATACAAGGGTGGTTAAGAAGGGAAAGACTGGTTGGCTGGAGCTGTCAGGAAAGCTTTGGAGGAGGCTGACCTTGAAGTGGCCATTGAAGGGCTAGTAAAATTTTGACTCACTCATCGATGTGCTTTGATGGGTTCTTCAAATAGTATATTGAGTCCTTGCTCTAGAGCAGATCATGCCAGTCACTGGTGGGGGCGGGGGTAGGGCGGCTGAAACTTTATTATCATATTCAACAGCTATTCCTGAGTGCTTCCTCCATGCCAGACACTGGATATGTCACTGTGAAAACACAGAGTCACAGAGAGAGGAGGGATAGGAGGAGTGAGGCTTCCAGATGTGGAGGCTACAAACCCATGTAAACAGGGTGTTTGTTCATCAGGGCTTAGCCATGGTGAAGATGTCAATTTCTAAGATAAAATGTAATTTTAGGTGCTTG